>JAODAL010021938.1:0-65863 GCA_025379985.1 Phyllomedusa bahiana
AATCACTTAACCGGGGCTCCCTCCCGCCCCTCTGCCTGCCGCCGGCCCGACTGCGTCCTGCATAGGCGCGCTGGAGACGTCACCGCGCCGCTACGCACAGTAGGGGCCGGCCCCCGGCGGGCTGAAGGCCAATGCTTCAGCCTCCGGGAAGCAGGGCGCAGCGCTAGTGGGCTGGCCCGCTGAACCGTGCGCCACGGAGTGGGGGACATTATCCCCACTCCCGGGGCCTCTCTGACCCGGGACGCGGGTCCCGGCCCGGGACCGATGCCGGAGGGCCCCCCGGGACGACGGCACGCCTCCGGGCCCCCAGGGCTCGGGGGGGCCCACCGGGGGATCCCCCGGTCCCCCGGGCGGCCCATCCGACCTGGTCTTGTTATACCATTCCGCGGAAACCCATCAGGTCCCGCGTCTTATGATCGCCATTTCCCCTATACCCTGCTGTCTCTTCGCCGATATATCAGCTGCAAATTCCTCTTCTCTTCACTGGATATACAGGTAACCACCGTGTCAAAAGAAAAGTGGGCTTTTTCCCTATCGTGTAAGTTAATTTCGAGGCATAGAGCCCCCTATAATATAAAGCAAACTGCCGACAAATCTGCCCTGGATCCGACCAGAACCACCCCCCCCATCAACCACACTAGCCACTACGGGTCACCGGTGTTTCCGCTCTGGCCAAAAATGCCAATGCTCAAACCATTTTTTCACCCTCCACAAAGATTGATTGTTTTTGCATGAGAAGTCGCTTCTGAGTGTACTCTGTCAGATGCAGCGAATAGTCCTCTGAGCCACTAATAGTGAGCCCCCTTAGTATCTTGAGGGGGGTCCGCACATAGCCTTTCCCTCCCAAGACTTTTGCTCCAATCCCCTCCCCTTCTCCCTTAAGTCAGCTCTGTGTGATAAAACTCCAATTAGGCCCCCTAACACACCCTTCGGGGCATCCCATTCCACCAGTGGTTTACGGAGCCCTCTTTTATACTCCAGTAGTCTCTACCTGCTTCGGCATGCACCAGTATTTTTGGCACCTCAACCCCGGGGTTTTTAACCTCCATAACCTCCCGGGGCCCCCTCGCTTGAGCTTTACATTTCAAAGGGCAATCTGATACCCACGGGGTAGGTATTCTGCATTCGATATCAATGCAATATCTCCTTTGCACAAAGCCAAATTTAGTCGGGAGAGAAATTAGAGCCGGGTAAAACAAGAGAATTGCCTACCCGGGATGAAAACCATCTCCAGCCCACCACCCATGTGAATCATCCATTTTTTGGGGTTTCTATTATGCGATAACTGGGGGGGAGAGGTCCGGGTCCCAAACTAACGGGCTTAAAACCCCCCATGGGAGCAGCGTTGTCCCTGGATAGCAAAAATTTTTTGCCACGGGGCACCGGGACTCCCTGAAAAAGGGACGAACAAAATTCCACCTAAAGAAAATCAAACCCCAAAATTTTTGCATGTGAAGAACATATCTCCCCGAGGGAAACTATATGCAGACTTGAATTAAAAAGGGAAGACTTGCTAAACAAACCGAGCCCCCCCGGGCAAATTAGAGTAAACCGCTGGTATGCCATCCCATCCAAGGCTTCTTCAGCGCGGGTTTTTTGCCCCCTAAATGCTTTTCTTGAAATATAAAAATACTAGGATTTATGAGTTTTAACATATCAAAAAACAAGTGCTCCTTTTCCCCAATTTTTTTTTGCATTTTAACCCCTGGACATTCCAGGCCCAAAAATTTTGCAATCCCCATCGCAATATGAGGACCCAAAATACCACCCAGACTTTTTTACAGACCAGGCCCCGACACACCACACTAACCTTCACCCCGACAAAAGCACCGCCCCCCAACTTTGGCCCAACCGGGCCTGAAATCACCACCCCCACCCTGCAAAAACCCACCCAACCCCCCAGCCTACAATCCCAAACTTTCAAACTTTAAAAAAAAAATTGTGTAAAGCCCCAGGGTGCAAGAAACCTGTGCTAGGTCAAAAAAAAGAGGCACCAGAAGGCACTAAAAAACTGTGCCGTTTTAGAAAAAGAAAAAAAAAAAAACCTGTAAAGAAATTTTTTTCTCCGCTCCATAAACCCACAGGCACGACACACACACCCCCGGGGTCGCCACAGGCACGTTACAACACCCCGCGCGGGGGCTCAGCCACGGGCACGTTACACACACACGCGCGCGGGCTCAGCCACGGCACTTTACACAAAACCCGCGCGGCCACCAGGGGCACGTTACCACACACCGCGCGGCTCAGCCATGGGCACGTTCACACAGGGCCCCCCGCCTCACCACGGGCCGTTACAACACACCACGCGCGCTCAGCCACGGGCACTTCCACACACCGCGCGGGCTCCCACGGGGACGTTACCAAAAACACGCGCGCGCGGCTCACCCCGGGGCACTTACACACACACGCGCCGCGGGCCAGCCACGGGCACGTTACCACAAAAAGGGGGCGCCCCAGCCAGGGGCACGTTACACACACCGCGCCGGGGTCACCACGGGCACTTACACACACACCGCCGCGGCCAGCCAAACCCGGCCCACGTTACAAACACACACGCGCCCGGGCTCACCAGGGGCACTTACAACACACGCGCGCCGGCCACCAGGGGCACTTACACACACACGCACCGCCTCAGCCACGGGCACGTTACACACACACGCCGCCGGGCCAGCCAGGGCACGTTAACACACACACACGCGCGCGCGCGGCTCAGCCACAGGCACGTTACACACACACGCGCGCGCGGCTCAGCCACAGGCACGTTACACACACACCCGGGGCTCACCAGGGGCACTTACACACACACGCGCGCCGGAAACCACGGGCACGTACCACACACACACGCGCCGGCCCCCGGCTCAGCCACGGCACGTTACACCAACACCGCGCCGGCCCTCCGCCACGGCACGTTAACCCCCACAACACGCGCGGGGGTTCTCAGCCAGGGGCACAAACACACACCCGCCGCGCGGCTCAGCCACGGGCACGTTACACACACACGCGCGCGCGGCCAGCCACGGGCACGTTACACACACACGCGCGCTCGGCCACCAGGGGCACGTTACACACACACGCGCCGGGGCCCAAACCAGGGGCACGTTAACCACACGCGCGCGCGCGCGCCAGCCACGGCACTTCACACACGCCGCGCGCGGCGGCTCAGCCCGGGCACTTACACACCGCCGCGTCAGCCAGGGGCACGTTACACAACCCCGGGCGGGCTCACCACGGGCACTTACACACACCGCGCGCGCGGCTCAGCCACGGCACTTTTACACACACGGCTCAGCACGGCACGTACACACACAGGCTCACTAGGGGACGTTACACCACAGGGCTCAACTACGAGCACGTTACACACCCCGGGCTCAGCTAGGGGCACATTACAAAACAAAAAAACGGCTCAGCTACACGCACGTTACACACAAGCCAGCTACACCACGTTACACACCCCGGGCTCACTACGGCACATTAACACACCAGGGCTCAGCAATAGCACTTTACACCCCAAAGGGCTCACTATAGGCACTTACACGCACACGGGTCAGCACACGCCTTACACACACACGGCTCAGCTACAGGCACTTACACACAAAAGGGCTCGCTACGGGCACGTTACACAACACGGCTCAGCTACGGGCACTTTAAAAACCCAAGGGCTCACCCATAGGCACTTACACGCACAGGGCTCAGCTATAGGCACTTTAAAACCACCGGCCACTATGGGCACGTTACACGCACACGCTAAACTAAAAGGCACGTTACACACACGGGGCTCAGCACAGGTACGTTACAACCCCGGCTCACTAAAAGGCACTTACACACCCCGGGCTCAACTACAGGCACACCCCCTGATTTTCCTCCTCCATGACATCATCACGGGTCCTGGCACACACAGCATCCCTGACTCCCCCCCCAGGACATCACCACAGGTCCTGGCAGCACACAGCAGTCATACAGTGGTGATGGGAGAGGTAAGGATGGGGTATTTTCTATTCTAGCAACGGGAGGTTTTTTAAAAGTCTTGGAAAACCTGTTTAATCATTAAGTCTCCTCCTTCTAGAGGTGGAAGCAATGATGCCTCCTTCTAATCCTGCAGAAAGCAAGTCCTCCTACAGTTCGACCAACACAGAAATAGAATCCAGTGGGGCAGACTAGTTATGGCTGTTGGCTCAGACTTGGTGCATTTTGGGTTTGGTTCTCATCTGTGTCGGAGGTTGGGTGGCAGAGGGACAGACGGACCCCTATTACAACCGACGACACCTGACGACTCCCTTACGCATTTTTTTCACTGAAAAAAACCCCCTCCCCACAGAGGTTCTGAACAAAACCGCTGCTGTCAGTCACTACTTAGATTATTTTTACAACCTTCTGTGCTGTGTCTGGGGGAAGGCGCCTGGGTGAGCGGGCAGCACCAAACAGCAAATAAAATAAGCCAATATTAGTCCGCAATCATTGGCCTACAATATGCTGACAAATAGAAGGTGTGAAGTTAGACTAAACCTGCGCCAGATTTGTGATACATGAGGGGCATTGTACGACTGTCTTGTCTTCCTTCACACAGTCTTAGACAATATCATATATGACAACTTTTGAAAGTAAGAAAGCAGGAGATTTCAAAGGGCGGCGCGCCAAAAATTTGCATGTCCACGTCCATCTTGCATGTCAGCTGCACCCCCTTCAAAAAGCCACACCCCACTCCACCCAACTGTGTAATGGGCCGGGAAGAAAGCAAAAATTTGGGGGTTTTGGGGGCACCCACTCCCGGACTGGTTTATGGTCTATTCACTCCAGGGAACTGGGGGATACGCCAAACTGTACCTCAAAGGTAGGTTTCTGGGGGCCCTATTTGAACCCTTTAGCCAGTAGTAACCCCCTTTGCCAGTTGCTGCCCCCTTCTAGCCATTGCTGCTCCCTTCAGCCCGGGTTTCGTCCCTTCAACCAGTTGCTACCCCCCCCTAACCAGGGTTCACCCCCTTCTACCAGGTTTCTGTCCCCAATGCCCGATAGGCCCCTTCAGCCAGACAGGCCCCCCCTAGCCATGGTTCCTCCATAGCTCCCCAAGTCCCACCCATTCCCCCGCAGTGCCTCGCGCTTCCTCTGAAACTTGAGAGCAGCCGGGCAGCGGCACAGGACAGAGCTTTAGGGGAGCACAAAGACGCTCCCCACCCCCTTTTTTACAGATACCTCCGGCATCTCTTCAATGCGGGAGGGTTTTCAAACCCAAACGGGGGGGCGGGGACACGGCCCCCAAAAGGGGGGGAAAACCCCCCAAACCGGGGGGGGTTTGGAAAGTATGGCCAATATTCAGATAGATAAACTACTCACCCACTTTGTTCTCCGCTGTCCAACTTCTCAAGAGAATCGGTCACAGAAAGTGCTGGCACCGAATGTTCCTTGTTTAACCAGTTCCTGACCAGGTGATTTTCCCGCTTCCTGACCAGTCACATTGTCCTGTTCTGTAGTATATGCCGGTTTGAACACTGGAACACTTTCTCGCTCTCCATTATTCTACTACTTTTTTCCCCCTTTTCCGTGATTTGTTGGGGTTATTTTTTTTAATTTTTTCATTTTTATCTTTTTTTTAAAAATGGGGAAAAAATCTCTGGCGGGGCGAAAATGCAGTTCGACTTCTTTGCTTTACTTTTTTTTAATATTTTTTTTTGTTTATTTAGGGGTTGTTCATTGGCGTCTTTCCCCCTATGACATACACTTTTCAGATGTGTCCCGGACTGACAGAAAAAGGGCCCCAAAACCATTAACAACGAGGGAGTGGTTTATCACTGCTGGCAAGACGGACACGCAGCGACGTTCACATAGGATCACCGCTGCGTGTTTGCCTCTCGCCGTCAGGGCCTTTTTTTGGGTCGATCAAAGAAATACAGCAATTCTTTGTCGCATCCGCCAGGCGGACCCGACAGGGGTGAGGGAAACTCTCATTGAAAGGACCCAAGACGCACAAAAAGCGTAGTTTTATATGGAATGAAGCGCAGTGTGAACAAGCCCTTATTTTTCATATTTTTTTTTCCATTTACAGTCAGAAAAAAGTCCCGGGGGGGTATTTTTACATAATTTTTTTTTCTTTCCAAGTCCCCGAACTGGGGGTAGTATTCCTCCTCGAGGTCACTGCAGAGCTGATTTAGTTCTGATAAGTTACTGTACCTTAAGAAAAAGCAAATTTCATTTCAAAAAAGTGTAAATAAAAAAAAAAATTTATCACAAAAAACAAACAAAAATTGTTTTCCTGCTCCATTGTATCTTAGTAATACACATATGTTTATAAACAGGGGGTGTGGAGTCGGATCCTGCTATTTGCAGGAGTCGAGTCGTCATAAAATGGACCGACTCCGACTCCCAAAATATGCAATAAGTTGGTCCAGTTATTTTTTGCAAAACAATTTTATATAGTTCATCTTTCCATCTTATACATAAATTGACTTTTCAAGATTAAGCATCTGCTTTAATTTTGCAGACCTTGTCATGTAAATACACTGTTACTGTTTGCTCCTAAAAAAAAATGTTAATCAATTTTTTTTTTATTTTTTTAGTATTTGGGGAAAACCACCTTTGGGTTTTTTTGCACGCCTGAATCCTTCTGGGGTCGAAACAGATTCAATTATTCTTGACCAAATCTGATCCCCAAACTCTTCACACATTTAAAAGATCAAAACATTTTATCCCCTTTTCTTGCCCGTGTCTGTTTTTACCTAAATAGCTTTATTATTTTATCATAAAGTGATAAAATGGGAAAATGTAACCATTTTACTACAGTAAATTCACTTAAACATGCGCCATGTTTAGGAGTCAGGAGTCGGAGTCGGGGGTTTGGCTTCCGACTCCACAGCCCGGGTTTTATATCCCCCCCGATGAACATTGAAAAAAAAATACCCCAAACCCCGGAAATTTTGGGTTTTTTTTTGGTCACCCACCCTCGAAGAATTAAAGGGGTTTTTTCTCACTACAGGGGTTTTCTGCTTTTATGTTAAATATCTTGAAAAAACAAATCACTTTTCAATATATGTCCATTACCTATTCTGAGATATCCCTCCTGTATGGGCTCCTCAGGTCACTATAGCTACAGACCTGTTTGATTTCTCCTGATAGGCTGCCAACACTGGTCGCTATAGCTACAGACCTGGCTTCCTCAGCAGCTTGTCACTGCAGGTCAATAGTAGCCAGTAAACATGCCCAAAAAATGAAACAGGGAAAACGACACTGAGGTGAGATGAGTCAATCTCTTTAACTATAGAATAAAAAAGCTGCAGAGAATCCAAATTGATATACCAATAAATACTAGACCTCCAATGGCTGCGGCCATCCTCCTGAATCCTCCTCATTTTTCTGTCACTGTGCTGTCCAATATCTTTAACTGTGAAACAACCCAGTATCATCAGGCTTCAGCCACAGAACTTGACAGTTTCTTCAACTTCTTGATCCATTAGCTTCCTTTTACCTTGATTTTTCCAGACCCATTTGCCCCATCACAGTCCGGTCTATTGACTTTTGTCTCATCGCTCCAAATCATCCGTTTCCAATCTTCCACCTTTCGTACTCTTTTACAAACTCGAGCCAACACTTCTTATGACGATGTTGAAGTTATGGCTTCTTTACCTTTTTTTTGGGGCCCCCATTCCAGCCCCGGGGTAATTCTGTTTCCCCGTGTTGCATGGAAACGTCTGTTATCTCAAATCTTCGAAGCCTACGAGCCCCCTCCACTGCCGTGTCCCCGTCCCCCCATAAAAAGATAGACCTTTTTTAGCGACTTGTTTACTCAAAAAAAAATTTCCCCTGGACGTCACCCCCTTGGGTTTGGGGGTGAGAAACTTTTATTTTATATTCTTCCAGCGTCAAGGGGTTTTACATGAATTTAGTTTTTGGGAAATTTTTTTGGGCAAGAGACCCTTCGATAAGCTGATGATGCCCGGGGCTCTTTCCCGGGGAAAAAATTTTTCATGGCTGCTCGAACCGTGACCTTTCGGGTTGGGAAAACAGTCTAAATAACACAAATGAGCTATTAGGGGAAAGTGAAACAAATTTTTAATTTGTAAAAACAAAGAAAAAAAAAAGATTGGGTTTCCCCCACCAAAGAAAAAAAGTAAAAATGCAAGAATGAAAAAGTCATTTACAAGAATGGGCTGCATATGCTAAATAGTTTTAAAAGGAAAACCCAAAATGATTGTCTATTTAAAAAAGGTAGGCCCCCGTTTTTGAAACTATATGGGGGAAGGTGACAAAAGGAGCCTGCAAGCACAAAGTAAAAAAATTGTTACCCTTTTGCTTGTGGGAAAAATAAATTAATTGGGAAAAAAACGTTTTGAACCCCAAAAAACTTTTAAAAAATTGGGAAAATATGCAAAAAGCTGCAGTAAGGGGGAAAAAAAAGTTTTCAAAAAAAAACTACTGAATAACGTTTTTTTGAGTGAATTTTAATTTGTTTTGAGAAATAGTAAAAAAACCCCCATCAAATCCTCCTCATAAATTTCCCCCCAATCTGACCCAATAAATTCCAGCAGAGAACGCCTCTCTACACAAAATTTTGGGATGGCAAAGCGGGGACCACAGGACAACATCTTAAAAAATTTTTAGGGGAAAAAATTCCTTATGCGTCCCGCTTTTTGAACAGTTAAAACCCTTCTACTTCTTTTGGGGGAAAAGGTTTAAAAATTTTGCTGAAACCTGATCAATCTGTTTCTTATGGGGGGCGGGAAAAATTTTCCCCCTGGGTAACGCTTTTCCTTCTCCCTGTCATCATTTAAATTCATCTGAAAGAGGGTTTAAGAACGTACAGTACCCCTTGGCCGGGCCCAAAAACCCCTTTCCCCTTTGGGACCGGGTTGAAAGAAATAACAAATTTTATTATAGTTTTTGGGGGTCAACCATTTTTTTAACAAATCCAACCCACCAAAATAGAAAACCCCGAGACTTTCAGCCCTGGGGGGGAAATTTAGGGGTCCCGAGCCTTTTTTCTTTCCGACTCCACAGTCCTGAGCAGTGAGACTGTGGAACTCTCTGCCAGAGGAACTTGTCATGATAACTTCACTAACAGAATTCAAAAAGGGTCTGGATACATTTTTAATGTTTTTAATAAACCGGGGTTTTAGGACCGGGTTTTTGGGGAAGGGTCTGGAACATTTTTAATTTAAAAAATAAAACAAGTTTAAAAGACCGGGATTCAGGGGAAGGGGGCCGGGTCATTTCTAATGAATAATAAACAAGTTTATAGGGGAAACCGGGGTTCTGGGAAGGGTCCCGGGTACATTTTAATGTAATAATAAACAATTTTTAGTGACCGGGATTCTGGGGAAGGGGCCCCGGATACATTTCTAGATGTAATAATAGAACAAGTTTTTATGAAACCGGGGTTCTGGGGAAGGGCGGAACATTTCCCCAGATTAATAATAAAACAAGTTTTTAGGACCCCCGGTTCCCGGGAAGGGTTGGGAATTTTTGGTTCGTAATTCCAGGGATTTAAATTTTGGGAAAATTTTAGAAAAAATTGGCAAATTTGGAAGGAAATTTTAAATTTTTTTTAAAAAGAATGACAATTATTTTTCTTTCCTTTTTGGGGAAAAATTTTTTTTCCTTTTGGAATTAACACTTTTTAAAAAGCAAAATAACCTGAACTGGGAACTGGGAAACGATGTCTTTTTTCAGGCCAATTTTAAAACTTTTGTAAACTTTAAAAAAAAGTTAAGGGGGAAAATTTTCTTTTTTAATTTTGGTTTGTATAACTAGAAGGCCCCCAAAATTCCCGGGATGTAAACCTTAAATTGGAAAAATTTTAAATTTTAATAAAAAATTATAGGACCCCCGGGGATTTAAAGGGGCTTTTAAATTTAAAGAAAAATTGGAGCCCAAGGGCCAAGTTAAAAACGCATTCCCCGGGGTTTTTGAAAAAGCTTTTTTAAAAATTTTAATGTTTAAATCAAATTTTTGAATTAATAAAAAGTTTAGGCCTTTTAAATTGGTAACTAAGAAAAAAAACCAAAAACCCGGCAAGGGGGGTTTTTTTTAAAAAAAAAAAGGAAATCCCGGAGAATAGGAAAATTTTTGGTTTAAAATTAAAAACTTCCTTTTGGGTAGGCTAACACAAAAAATTGGGGTTTAAATCCTTGGGTTTGGGGAAGGGTTTGGTTGCTTTTTGTGGAAAAAAAAGGACCCTTTTCAATCCCGATACACTGTGTTTAAAAGAAAAAGAATAAAAACAGGTCCAAAATTTTGGATGAAGAAAAAAAAATTGTACTGGGGGGCCAAAAATTTAAGTTTAAAAATAACATTATATGGGGGTTTTCCAAAATTTTAAAAGCTTATAAAATTTTTAATATTTAAACCGTAACAAAGTTAAAAAATTTGGACCACTTGGGAAAGGGTTTTTGGGTTTTAGAAAAAAAAAACCATTCTTGGGGGTGGTCACCAAAGAAAAATAAAATTTCTGGGCAAATTGGTTTTCTTATTTTGAAAAAAGGGTGGAAAAATAATTTAATTTTGAAAAAATTGGAAAAATTTAGGCAAAGGGGGGGCCGGGAAGGGGAAAAGGGGAAAAAATTTTTTAAAAAGGGAAATTTTTTTTAAAGGGGTTTTTTTGGTTTTTGGGGCCGGGGGTCCCGCCTTTTTTTTTTAAAAATTTTTAATAAAAAATTAAAGGGTTTAAAAACCCCCTTTAGGGATTACACTTTCCCTTACCCAAAAATTTCCCCTGGGTGGGTTCTTTTTTGTCTTAAAAAGATTAAAAAATTTTTTTTAAACCCTTTAACTTATTTTTTTTAAAAAATTTAAGGTTTTGTATGCAAACCCCCCAAAATGCGGAAAAGTTTTTTTTTAAAAATTAAATTTTTAAAATTTAAGGGTTGGGGGGGGAAAAACCCAAAAATTTCCCTGTAAAAAAAAGTTCAAACAAAAAAAGATGAACTTTTTTATAATTTTTAAAAACCAAAAAATTAAATAACCGGCTAAATAACTGCACCCCCCAAAAATTCCTTTTGGTTTTTCCTTAATTACCAAAGGGTTGGGGGAATTGGGGGGGGACCTTTTATTCCTTTTTTTTAAAAAAACCCCCAAGATTTACGGGGCCAATGTTTAAATTTTAACCCTTTTATTTTTTTGGCCCCCCAAATTTGGGAAAAAAAAATTTAAACCTTAAAAAAAAAGATCTTTTTTCGAAAAAATTTTTTTTGAAAATTTTAAGTCCCTCCCGTCGGGGAAAAAAGGCCGAAATTTTGAAAACCTTGGGTTAAAAAACCTTTTTTTTTGGTTTGTGGGGGCCATAAAAGGGTTTCCCTTTAGTCCTCTGGTTTTGGGTTGCCCAACAGCAACATTGATAGCAGGGTAAACCCCGAAATTTTAAGTCCAAAGGGACAACCCGGGGGGGTTGTGATGGCTACGGGTCACAGGCCATAGAAAACTGGGGAAACCCCCCTGTGGGCCCGTGATGGTGGCAGCGCTCATGGAGGGTACAATGCTTTTGTGACCCCTGCTTTTATCCCAAGGGACGGAGAAGCTCCCTAAAACAAAAGTATTTGTTTTTTTACATTGTCTCATCTTCTCCATTTTTGAAAAGTCTTAAAAATAGGTTAAAAATTCTTTTAAAATTACCTATAAAAAACATTTTCCCGCTGACTTAAACCCAGGAAAATAAGACAAGGACCCGAAGGCGGAGATTTTAAATTTAAAACTCACCCTAAAATAATCTTTCCGCTTAAATGGAGAAAGGGAAAATATTCTGATATAAACATTACATCGTTCTTTTTTAAAATTAAAAAAGGTTTAATTAAACCATATGAAAAAATTTTTCTTTGGAAAAAAGTTTGGGGAAAAGGGGGGTCTGAAGTGTCCCCCATTACATCATTCTTACTTGGAATAAAAGATGATATGACGGAAAAGGGGGGGGCTTTTGAAATGGCCCCATTTTCTTCATTCTTATCTATGGGAATCACAGATAATATACTGGGAAAAGGGGGGGGGGCTTTGGAAAGATGTCACATACATCCCTTCTTTTCTATGGGAAAAAACAGAAAGATATTTCTGGAGAGGGGGGGGGGGGCCCCTTTTTGGGAAAATTTTTTTTGGTAGTTTTTATATATTTTTCAAAAGTATCTCTCCTAAACAGGAAAACAGTAGGGGGAAGAAGACCTCTAGGGGTTGCTCTCCAGCCCCGTTTTGAAAAAAATTTAAAAAAACCCTTTATTCAGGTCCCCGGGTTCCCCCCCCCCCTTTTCCCCCAAAATTTTTTCCCGATACATGAGGAAAACAATGGGCAGAAAATCCTAGAAAATCCCCAAAAAGATAAATTTAGCGCTGACTGGGGAGGTGAGGGTGCTGGGAATTGCCCGGGGTATTAACAAATAACACCACGGAGGGGTCTGGGTTTTTGGGCTGTACTTTTGTGAGTCAGGTTTTCCCAAAGGTGTCAGGAAATCGCTGTCTATTTCTCCATGGAGATGGGGGGGATTTAAAAAGGAAAAATAAGGGTCAGTACAAAAGATATCAAAATTAAAGGGTCTCTACAAGGGTGGCAAAATAGAAAATTTAGCCCCGCCGCTCCTATCCCCAGTAATAGACATGACCCAATTACATTTCATTTTAACCGCTTCCTTTACGGGGGGCCCTTTCCCTCCCCTGACCAGAATTTTTTTCATTTTTAATAGTAGATCGGGGTTTAAAAAAACTTTAATACTTTCTTATGGGTCAGTAGTTGTCTCCAAATTTTGTTTTTCTCTATTTTTTTCTTTCCTTTTTATATAATAAGCGAGGCTTTATTTTTAAAGTAAATTTTTAAAAAATATTTATTATAAAGGGAAAAGAATTTTTTTTTTTAATTTTTGTAACAACAATATGTGGCACTCATTTTTGTGTCATTTGTATGTTATGAAAGTGTTATGAAAGTGTTTTAGGCTTTTTTAAAAAATGTATTTATATTTTTGTGGGTTCATTTAATGTTCGGTACATATTGTGCCCCCCCACGATCAGAAAAAATTCACCCAAAAAGCATTTGTAGAAAACTTTTTTTTTCTTTCCTTTTTTGAAGGCAGCCCCAAATTTCCCGGAGAAATTCAACCCCCCCAATCTCGGACCCGAAGACCCGAAACATCCCGCCCGCTACCAGCTCGGTGATCTCAAACCACTATGGGCATGTTCCCCACGGCACGGTTTCAGCCCGGGTTTTTCCCGGGCCATTTTGAAAAAAAACCCGGGCCCCAAACGGCACAAAAAAGACTTTCCCAGGAAAAAACCCCCTCAGCAGTCCCCCCTGCATGGGTTTTTTCCGCCCGGCGGTTTTTTTTCCCCCCCACGGGCCCCCCCGGGAAACATTCAACTGCAAAATTGTTCTGGGCCGGTTTCAGGGAAAGGGAAAAAGCAAGTGAATGTGAAGTGGGAGGGCCCCTTTTTTCCGCTCATTGCGAGAAGGGCTTTACCTTTGGGGGTTGTTGGAAAACCCAAAAGCCCCCCTCATTTGGGTAACCTTTCCCGCTGAAAATTTACAAAGTGTTTTATCACAGACAAGAAATTTTGGGAGTTTCCAAAAAAAAGTATTATTTAAATTTATCTTTGGGGGTATTAACTCTTTTAGATGTTGTTTAAAAAGGGAGTGAGGGGATAGGTTTCGGGGAAACAGGGCGCCCAAAAAACCGAGTACCGGTTATCCAGCAATTGGGAAAAAGGTGTTGTGCCTCCTGTAAGGGCAGCACAACCTAACCTGGTTTTGGGGCCCTTTGCCTTGTCCCCCTCCCAATTTTTAAATTTTTTTTTAATTTCCCTTATTTTAATTTACAAGGGAGCCCTTTTTGCGTTTCTAAACCCCCCCCCCTTTTTTTGCGGATTCTGTCATAAACGGTTTGGGTTCCCCCCAAAAGGGGTTTGGTTCCCCTCTTTTTCGGTTTTGGGGTTTCTTTCTTAGCCTAGAGGGTTCAAAGTTGGGTCAGAGCCACGCAGCTTAGGGTCACTAAAGGGGTTTTTCCCCCTGTCCTTTAGCCTTTTTGAAGCCCCCGTGTCTTTTTGGTGGGGGGAGCAACTTCTGTCCAATTTGCCTGTAATCATTGGAAAGGGGGGCCCTTTTTAAAATTAAATGTTTGGCCCAGCCACCTTATTGGGGTATTTTTTAAAAAGAAAGGTAAACCCCTGATACTGGCTGCTGGCTAAAATAAAAAAGAAATTTAACAGCACTTTTTTTGGGCCTTTCACTCCAAATCACATACACCAAAAACTGCCCGGGAGAACCCCCTTAAGGAAGTGGCCCAAAATCTTCCCTTCAACAGTTCCAAATTTTAAATTCAAACGTGGAAACAGCAATTTTTATTCAAACGATTCCCCAGTACAGGGAAATGCAACATTTCAACCCTAGGTAGTGAGTCTTTATTGAGCATAAATAAAGTGCCAATGTACATTATATATAACCCCAAAAGGTGGTCACATAATAGATCATAATCCAATCATATAGCAGCATAATTTACAAAAGGCCATATCACATGTGTGCTATTCTAATACACCAATCAATTTCTGTCTATGTATAAATGACAGGAGAATCAACTTGTCAGAATAAAAACAGACAGAGATCCGGCGAGTGGGATCACCGGCATTATGTCCTCTTCATTTAGCATTCTATTGCGCATGTTGGAAAATCCCACGCATGTCAAGTGTTGTCCATGCTTCATCACTTAACAGCGCATGTCTAAGCTAAGAAATAACAGGTAAATATATATATATATATATATATATATATATATATATATATATATATATGTATATATATATATATATATGATTGAAACAGACCATACACTTTCTCTGCTTAATCCATCCAGACTCACCATAAATAATAATATAGTTAATCTCTAACACTTTTAAGATAATATCCCATATACAGGCGGTCCCCCACTTACAACATTTCCACTCGCATTTGTCCCATAGTTACAAACAGACTTATGGGGCATGCGGGCACTTGTAGTTCCATGTCCCAAAGCAGATAATAGGTGTGGAACGACAAGTTCCAGCATACCACAGCAGCACATGAAGTGAATTGTAAAAACCTTAACCTGCAAAACTAAAATATTTGTACTGGAGTTATATTAAAATATACCTGTTCTGTCTTACATACAAATTCAACTTAAGAATAAATCTACAGTCCCTATTCTGTTTGTAACCTGGGGACTGTCTGTATATGGTATAGACTCCATATGGAAACCAATAATTATTTCTTAGGGACAGAATATCTCAAATATCAGCAAACGAGGGGCAAATAAAAAAAGGGGGCAAATTTTATGAAAAATACAAGACTAAAAAACAAAAATAATATTCTCCTAACGTAGACATGATTATTCCAAAAAATTTAGTCCCTGGATGTTGATCCCGCTTGGCTGATTTTCCTGTAATAAAAACCAAAGCAAAACAAATTTTAATTATCATATATCAAAAAGTTAAAAATAATAAAATCAGTAAAGCACCAATACCTAGAGGAATATCCAATCATTTTTTTTAATATTAAACTCAATATTCAAACCTCATAGATCTATTGATCTCAAATTGAAAATCCATTTTGACTCTTTCCTGAGTGGTAATTTTTCATGGTCACCACACCTACATGATCAATGACTTCCTCTTTGGGGACAAGCACTACTTCCAGAGGAGGGGCACTGCAATGGGGTCCAATGTGGCCAATATGTATGCCAATATTTTTATGATGGCCATGGAACGTGAATTTGTCTATGGTTCCATCTATTTGGATTGCATCTTGTGCTGGTGGCGGTACATAGATGATGTTTTTTTATGTGGACTGGTACACTGGAGGAACTAGAGTCTTTTCATACCTACCTCAATGATTGTAAACCAGGTCTTACGTTTACTAAAGTAGTATCTGAGACATCATTACAATTTTTGGGTACTTTAGTCTATATTAAGGATGGTCATATTAAGACAGACTGTAATAATCTCATGGATTATAGGTGTTTTCGCACAAAACAAGTTAGATACTCTTCCATGGAGTCAATTGTTGAGGGTCAGGAGAGTTGTATCTGATGAAGATAAACTGGATTGTCGGATTGAGGAGATGTGCAATAAGTTTATTCAACAAGGTTATCCTAAACCTCTCCTGGATAGACTTTATACTCGATTAAAGAAGGCAAGGAAAAGTGAGACTTGGCTTATAAAGGATAAATAGGATCAGAGTAGGATTCCATTTGTGACCACCTGCAGTAAGCTATGCCATCAGATTGCGTGGTGACACTTTTTCACTAGTTTACACATGACGCCCAGTGTGAATACGGGGTAGATATACATGTTGATCGACGTATGTAATATATACGATCACCTGTCTGTGTAGTCTCGTGTATGTGGGCGAGACCACAATTGAGATAAGGGAAAGAATCAATAAACATAAAAGCACCATCAGACGACGTATGTAAGCTTTACCAGTAGCCACCCTATTTCACAGCTAAAATTCGGTCATTGATCATGTTGCCCCATTACGTAGAGTGTGAGGGAAGGCAGAAGTGTAGCGGGGACAAAGGAACAGGTGTCAAACAGGAGGATGCCGACACCTCCGCCATGCTTGTTACCAGGGGCGAGGAGTGTGGGTAAGTTGGAGGCCGCTAAGAGAGTGCGGCAGGGGAGAAAGTGTCAGAGGGTGTGAGCCATGTTTCAGTCAGACCAAGGAAGAGTAAGTTGCGTGAGATGAACAAGTCATGTATGTAGGAAAGTTTATTACATACAGACCGTGCATTCCAGAGAGCTCCAAGGAGAGGGATAGGGGGAGCAGGGGTCAGAGGGATGCGTTTCAGGTTGAAGGGGTTAACGGAATTTGTAGTGGTGAATCTGTTCAAAGAGGCAGAGACGATGGTGGGAATGTGCTGGAGGGGCCCTGGGTTGGGGGATATGTCCCCAGAGGCCAGAAGGAGAAGTGAGAGGGTGAGCAGGTGGCAGTAGGATAGACTGTAGTTTTGCAGGGTTTGTTTGGTACGGAGGGCATTAACAGTGGGGAAGAGGTTGGTGGCAGCAGACAGGTGAGAGGGTAGAATGCAGGGGGAGATGTAGAGCTCATTGTCCAGCGAGGGAGTTTGGGGATAAGCAATAAGTGTGAGGAGAGTGGAGATAGAGATAATGGGGGGAAAAAAAGCATAGTGTTAGACAGGTTAGCAGGCTATTAGTGGGAAAGAGAGTGTAGATGTTACCTTGCAATCCTTGTTCAATCCTGGTTTAATTCTGGTATTAATTCACACTTAGCTCGGGCCACACTTTGAGCAGGGCCACAGTGTCCAATGGCCTGGAGTGTGAGTGACTATATACTAAGCTAGATCCCAATCAGAACTATCAGATGTGAACAAGAAGTGGGAGGGGTCAGGTTACCTAATTAGCAGAGTGGGGGGGATAGGAAACGAGATTACAGGGGGAATTACAAAGGCTCCATGGATACAGCATGGGATGGGGGTATAGGAGATAGCGTTATGATAACACATATGGCTACACTGGAGATACACATCAAAGAGACATATATCAATGCACAACAGGAGTTGTAGTACTATACAATGGGAAACATACAGCAATGGACGATGGGAGTTAGACTTCAATAGCAGAAACATACCTGTGAATGAGAAATATAGTGGGTCAGTCCATAGGGAAGGAGTTCATTGGGGCTACATAGTCTGGTATTAATTCACACTTAGCTCGGGACACACTTTGAGCAGGGCCACAGAGGTATAAAATATATATGATGATCCAGCCGTACACTGACCTCAAAGCCATAACCGCTTCATACAGGCAGGCTTATATTTGCCACTAGGTACTGGAAGTTGGGTGGAAGTTCAACCTTTTGCCACATTTCAGGCTTCAAACATAAAGATATAAAATTTATTTTTTTTTGTGAAGAATCATCAAGTGGACACAATTGGGAAGTGGAACGAAATTTATTGGATATTTTAAACTTTTGTAAAAGATAAAAAACTGAAAAGTGGGGCGTGCAAGATTATTCGGCCCTCTTAATACTTTTTTTTTTTTTTTTTAAACAATGATTTTCATTGAGAAGAAAAGATATCATCCTTTACAAACAATCACATCGCAATATATAGATAAAACTTCAATATGTAACATTTAAATGCTCTGTTAACACTTAAACTTCTCCATTTAATTATAATAACATCCATAAAAGATAAACCGAGCCAAACTTAAATAATCCCTATAAAGCCCCTCCCCTAACACCCACCAGCAACCCCGGAAATGGAAAAATCTATCACCACCCTCTTAATACTTTGTAGCGCCACCTTTTGCTGCGATTACAGCTGCAAGTCGCTTGGGGGATGTCTCTATCAGTTTTGCAGATCGAGAGACTGAAATTCTTGCCCATTCTTCCTTGGCGCACAGCTGGAGCTCAGTGAGGTTGGATGGAGAGCGTTTGTGAACAGCAATTTTCAGCTCTTTCCACAGATTCTCGATTGCATTCAGGTCTGGACTGTGACTTGGCCATTCTAACACCTGGATATGTTTATTTGTGAACCTTCCATATAAGATTTTGCTTTATGTTTGGGATCATTGTCTTGTTGGAAGATAAATCTCCATCCCAGTCTCAGGTCTTTTGCAGACTCCAGGTTTTCTTCCAGAATGGTCCTGCATTTGGCTCCATCCATCTTCCCATCAATTTTAACCATCTTCCCTGTCCCTGCTGAAGAAAAGCCCAAACCATGATGCTGCCACCACCATGTTTGACAGTGGGGATGGTGTGTTCAGGGTGATGAGCTGTGTTGCTTTTACGCCAAACATATCGTTTTGCATTGTGACCAAAAAGTTTGATTTTGGTTTCATCTGACCAGAGCACCTTCTTCCACATGTTTGGTGTCTCCCAGGTGGATTGTGGCAAATTTTAACCAAGACTTTTTATGGATATCTTTGAGAAATGGTTTTCTTCTTGCCACTCTTCCATAAAGGCCAGATTTGTGCAGTGTACGACTGATTGTTGTCCTATGCACAGACTCTCCCACCTCAGCTGTAGATCTCTGCAGTTCATCCAGAGTGATCATGGGCCTCTTGGCTGCAACTCTGATCAGTCTTCTCCTTGTTTGAGATGAAAGTTTAGAGGGATGGCCAGTTCTTGGTAGATTTGCAGTGGTCTGATACTCCTTTTGTTTCAATATGATCGCTTGCACAGTGCTCTTTGGGATGTTTAAAGTTTGGGAAATCTTTTTGTATCCAAATCCGGCTTTAAACTTCTCCACAACAGTATCACGGACCTGCCTGGTGTGTTTCTTGGTCTTCATGATGCTCTCTGCGCTTTAAACAGAACCCTGAGACTATCACAGAGCAGGTGCATTTATACGGAGCCTTGATTACATTTAGGTGGATTATATTTATCATCATCAGTCATTTAGGACAACATTGGATCATTCAGAGATCCTCACTGTGCTTCTGGAGTGAGTTTGCTGCACTGAAAGTAAAGGGGCCGAATAATATTGCATGCCCCACTTTTCAGTTTTTTATTTTTTACAAAAGATTAAAATATTCAATAAATTTCGTTCCACTTCACAATTGTGTCCCACTTGTTGCTAATTCTTCACAAAAAAATAAAATTTTTATATCTTTATGTTTGATGCCTGAAATGTGGCAAAAGGTTGAAAAGTTCAAAGAGGCCGAATACTTTCACAAGGCACTGTACCTACTAGCCTAAATGAAAAAAATCAAAAAATCAGTCCCACATTTCTTTTTCCAGTCACTAGTCTTTAACTTCTAATTTTCCAAAGTTATCTGTTAGTTTCTCCTTTAAATAGTAAGAAGTATATTGAATACGTTTCATAATCTCCTGGTCGGTGAAGGCAAATTCCATAAATTTCTTCCAGTTTTCCTATATCCAATTTATCAAGGAAGAAAATTTCTCTCAATGTTATGAGAACTTCCCCTCTATCTGGACTACTTTCTTGCAACCAGTGCCTTAAAATGCACTTTTTAGCTACCAAAAGGATAATATGAAGACCTTTATTTTCAGACAGGAATTCAGCTTCCTGACCATCCACGGAGTTGACCAGAACATAATGGAAAATAGTTGCCAAAGGGTCATCGTCTATTTACAACTGCAACACTGCAGTTTTTTCTAATGATTGTATACACGTTAGACACCACAATCTGGAAATGTACTCTTAATGGGGTGCATTAACTTACTGCCTGGTGCAACAAGGGCTATAAATACAGTCCTGTACATTTCATTATTGAGGTCCCGCCCTTCGCTCTGCTCTGTGCTAAAGAGCATGCAGCTGTCAGGGAGTGTGTGATCCGGACACCATCTAACATCACTGACTCACTGGTCCCTGTAGCACAGAGAAGTACAGCAACAGTCACATGAAACAGGAATATGAAGCATATCAATAAAAAGATTCACCACTGGATGATCCAGACCACAGACAGAGGAAGACAGGTGCAGGGTTTGGTGAGGATTCAATGTGGGTACACTGCTGGAAAGGGAGAGTAATAGCAATAACTGTCCCTAACTAACGGTTCTTAATGCTATCTCTCAAAAGCCCAACTTATAAATAATTATTAAACAGGAACCTCTATTCTTGATGTTAACCCTAAAGTCTTTCCTCAAATATGTCCTTAAGCTACAACTGACCCATATTACAGCAAGTGTCCTTAGGATCCAGTAAGTTCAGCTGGGCCCAACAGAAACTAGACAAACCCTAAATCTGTATTTCTCAAAAGTACGAAGTACAAAACTAGGTCAAACGATACAAGAAACATCTCGACACAGTTGAACTGACAATACATTGGACATAGCAATCCCATAGAACAGAACTAGAGAAGATCCATACTCTAAGCAAAGCACACAAGATAAAAACAAAATAAAAACCTATTTGACTGCAGCTCACCACTGCAGAATCATTGATCAGTCCCTCTATAATTATTTGCTTACCTAGATAGAGTGGTGACAAGCAATCTACTAATACATGAACTTTAAGAAGTTGTTGGCTTTTATGCAGTTATAAGAAATATTACAATCTAATGGTCCTTCCTCAGGCTTCTGCTGTAAGAGTACTGCTTTGCTAGCACTGTGGTAATCGATTAATTTAATTTTGCTACATGCCCTGCAATATTTATGGACATCTTTATATAGGAATGTTATAAAATATCAATATAACTTTCAACTATTATATTAATTAAAAGTAATAAAATATGTATTATTCTTGACAGGTGAATATACCAGGAGTTCAGTAGGACATCTAGTGTTGTCAGCTTTTAAAGCAAGTGATGGAGGTATCACACAAGATACATCTGAACAGCATGCTGTTCTCTCAGGTGTACCCTCACCTATAATCACCAACGATTTGTCATCTGAATCCTTTAAGCAGGTACTACCTTCTGATTCCCAACAGACTGTTATGCAAAATAAAAGTTACAGAAGCGGTGTTGAACATCAAAAACCTCACTCACGAGATCAGCCATTTTCATGTTCAGAATGTGGCAAATGTTTTACTCAGAAATCACATTTTGATTACCATGTAAGAACTCACACAGGAGAGAAACCATTTTCATGTTCAGAATGTGGTAAACATTTTACTCGGAAATCAATTCTTGTTCAACATCAACGATGTCACACAGGAGAGAGGCCATTTTCATGTTCAGAATGTGGCAAATCTTTTATTCAGAAATCACATTTTGATACACATAAAAGAACTCACACAGGAGACAAGCCATTTTCATGTTCAGAATGTGGCAAATGTTTTAGTCTGAAATCAACTCTTATTCAACATCAAATAACTCACTCAGGAGAGAAGCCATTTTCATGTTCAGAGTGTGACAAATGTTTTACTCGGAAAATAGATCTTGTTCAACATCAACGATGTCACACAGGAGAGAGGCCATTTTCATGTTCAGAATGTGGAAAATGTTTTACTCGGAAATCAAATCTTGTTAAACATCAAAGAACTCACACAGGAGAGAAGCTATTTTCATGTTCAGAATGTGGCAAATGTTTTACTGAGAAATCAAATTTTGATAACCATGAAAGAACTCACACAGGAGAGAAGCCATTTTCATGTTCAGAATGTGGGAAGTGTTTTGCTCGGAAATCAAATCTTGTTAAACATCAAAGATCTCACACAGGCAAGAAGCCATTTTCATGTTTAGAATGTGGCAAATGTTTTAGTCAGAAATCAAATTTTGATTCCCATGAAAGAACTCACACAGGAGAGAAGCCATTTTCATGTTCAGAATGTGGCAAATGTTTTACTCTGAAATCAATTCTTGTTAAACATCAAAGAACACACACAGGAGAGAAGCCATTTTCATGTTCAGAATGTGGCAAATGTTTTACTCGGAAATCAAATCTTGTTAAACATCAAAGAACTCACACAGAAGAGAAGCCATTTTCATGTTCCGAATGTGGCAAATGTTTTGCTATGAAATCAATTCTTGTTAAACATCAAAGAACTCACACAGGAGAGAAGCCCTTTTCATGGTAAGTATATAGCAAATGTTTTACTCCGAAACCAAATCTCGCTGTTCATCAAACAACTTGGGAGTGAAGAAACCATTTTAATTTTTTTTTTTTTTTTAAACACATCTTGTTATACATCACAGAACTGGCATCAGTCATCATACTTGCTACAGGCGAATTTGAACTCATCATGGGATATGGGACAGCTTTTCTCCATACCCCTTTTTTTAAATTTTCCTCTAAAAGGAGATGTGTAAGAAACCAGAAAAAAAATAAGAACACATAATGGAATCTCTCCTCACTGGGCTAGTGGGCAGAGCTCTATTGCTAGGCGCATTGTTTGAAAACTACATGTCCCACAACAACCTGCTTCTTTCCAGCTAGATGAAAAGTCCCACCCCCTCTGCTCCTCACAGTGGAAGTGCTGCTGCCATCTTGTATTATATCTTTTCATGAACAATACTGAAGATATGACGCTTGGACACAATGTAAAGTAGTCAATGTAAAGCTTGTATAACAGTAAATTTTGGTGTGCCCTCAAAATAATTCAGCACACAGCCACTAGTGTTTAAACCGTTGGCAACAAAAGTGAGTACATCCCTAAGTGAAAATGGACAAATTGTGTTCAATTTGCCATTTTCCCTCCATGGTGTCATGTGAGTTGTTATTAGCAAGTCTCAGGGGTGGATAGGAAGAAAGTGTGTTACATTTGGTGTCACCGGAAGTTCAACATCGCACCACATGTCAAAGAACTCTCAGAGGGTATGAAAAAAAGAATTCTTGCTCTACCAATGGTCTGTCATGACCCTTGGGTGCCTCTTTTTTCCCTTAATCAGGCCTGGAGTTGTGTGGCATTCATCACCAGGTTCCGCAGGGCATTGTTTACAGTGATGCGGTCATCAGTTGTAAGATATGCATAAATGTGAATAATCTGTAAATGTGATTTATGAGGAAATGTGTATATTAAACTTATAGTGTATCGTCATTTGTAAATGGAGAATTTATAAGTATCACTGACTGGCCTGGAAATGGTTTCTATAGTTAATTGCAAGTGGTTAAATCAAGCAGGATGTACACAGAAGGGTTATTGCTTTAGACAATTGGAGTGATCAAAGGCCTTTACATGACACAGAAGGCTTATTTCCTTTAGAACGAATTTTGCCAGGTGAATAGGATGCAATCAGGGGAGTTAATTGATGAAGAGTGCCCATACCTCATCTGCATGTGTCGACTGCATAATTTGCCCACAGGGGGAAAAGGTCTTAACAGGAAAAGACACAATAAACAGAGTAGTGTTTATTGCCCCAGGATTGATCACAGGAGATATATCAGGATGAACACACAATTATCATAGAGGTGTTTATTACCCCAAAACTGATCAAAGGAGAGAGATTGTTTCCTCTTAATGGTGGGAAAATTGAGATCAGAAGGAAAAAATGACATAACTATCCAGAGTTAGATGACTGAGGGAGCACTCTTGGGGAGGACTCTTGGAGCACTCTTGAAGGGGAAGAGTGTTTTAGGAATCTCTCAGACAGTCCAGAGGGAACCTTTTCCAGATTGGTAGATATACTCATAGATCTCCATATATGAAATTATTGTTGTTGTTTGTTTCACAGTTTGTGATATAATTGTTTGCAATTTCTGTGCTGGTTACTGTGTTTTTCCCAGGGTGTGTTTTGTAAAGGTGTTTATGTTAGGGTTAATATATATGTTTTTCCCTGTACTTGATTTATGATTTATAACCTTGTGTGGTGTATGATTTTAATGTTTTACCCCATTGTATCCCATTTAATTCTGGATAATATATAATCTCTTTTTAATACATTTTGTTGTTGGTGTGTTTACTTTGCTGACCGTCCCCTGACAATCTAGGTGGGAATATGGTTGTTGTTCAATATTAGTATTCTTGAATATTAATATTGTTAATAATAATTAATGTTTCTTACACAGTGTGTGAGGGAGCCAAAGGACGTCCACTTCTTTGCCTTTCTGTGACTCTTCCAGTCTCTCTGTATCTCTGATACAATCTGCTGATGACACTATTTAAAACACTCTAAAGTCAGTGGCCACTTCTGTCTGAGAGCATGAAGTCTCACAATGGCGAGGTCATTCTGATCAATTGTTTGTGAGGTGTTGTTTTGGTCTCATGATGTCAAAATGTAAATGGCATGATGAGGAGGACTGTTTAAATGTTAATTTAAATTGATCCCCTAAATTCATTAAGCGATTCAGGGATCAAACACTTTTTGTGAATTTTGCCATTAAAGGGGTTTTCTCACCACCTCAGTTGTTTCTTGCTGTCGGCTTCTTGTGTTTTCAGTATATAAAAAAAGGGTCATGTTTTATCATGTACTTGAGGACAGGAGTACTGATTTCGTCTTCCCATCTCCAGGCATATTGTACTCGCTCCCAATGCTGAGAAAGATTCACTCAGCAATAGATTTACACTGCAGTCACTGTCCATTCTGCGCCTCTTCCCTACAGTGCTGCCTGACTACTGTTATTTTTCCTTATCTGCTTCATGAAAAATAAGAGTTCCCTGCCATGATAGTGTTGAAATGGCTGCACAAGGGAATATATATATATATATATATATATATATATATATATATATATATATATATATATATATATATATACACACAAATACACACACATATGGTGATTATGGTACGACATATATATAAAATATATATGGAGTGTGCATGTATGTATATATAGTAGAACGGGGTATGTATAAGGTAATGCTCTTGCTTCAACACACTAATGGTTACGTCTGTGTGTAGACGATTTCTCCCTTTCGTCTTAGCAGTTCAATATGTGATGCAATTCAGACGTTGTAGCAGAAAATGTAGCAAATTTATTAGAAGACTATAATACAAGTACTAAAATTAAGTCTTGTCCATAGTGTGAGCCATAGCGTTAGTGGTTGTTCAGAAGCGTGAATCCATGTAGCCAGGCTAAGGCAGTCTATCACGCAGAGAGTAACACACCTGTAAGGCGACGTTTCGAGAGGCGTGCCTCTCTTTCTCACGCACCTTAGCCTGGCTACATGCGCTGCATGAACTCACGCTTATGAACAACCACTAACGCTATGGCTCACACTATGGACAAGACTTAATTTTTAGTACTTGTATTATAGTCTTCTAATAAATTTGCTACATTTTCTGCTACAACGTCTGAATTGCATCACATAGTGTACATGTATGTATACATTGGTGTAACTGTGGTGAACTATAAATATAGTGTATTTGTACAGTATATACTGACAAGCAAAAAGGTAACAATGTTTAGAACTTTTAAATCTCAGACTCTATATCTCACCATCCACTTCAGCTTTGATTGGAATACTACTATCATTGTATAGTCAATCATCTTGGCTATGTCATACATAAATTTGACCTGCAAACATCTAGCATATGCTTAGTCATGCAGCTTGTCATGTTACTGCTTTTCTATTAGATATCTAAATTTTTATTTTTATTATTTTGTTAAACCTTCATTGGCTTTCAACACTGCTTGAATCCTTCTGGGCTCTCGATCAGATTCAATCATGTTTCTACCGAAATCTGATCCCAGGTCTCTTCTACATTTTCCGAATGTTGGTGCATACGGGTCAACTACTGGTCGACTTCCTTTGGTACAACCACAGCTTTATCTTCAACTCTACCCAGAAGTGTTTGATTGCACTGAGGTCTGCGGACTGTGGAGGCCAATCCAGCAACTGTACTTCATTGTCATTGAGCCATTTCTTTGCCAAACTTGATGTATGCTTCGGGTCGTTGTCCTGCTGGACACTATGTCATTCTTTTCATATGTTTAGTACTCAAGTCACTCACCTGAAGAATACTCACATATAGTTCAGCATTGTGACCACCATCAATCCTGGTCAAGTATCCAACACCTTTGGCTGTTAAACAACCCCATATCATCAGGCTTTCTCCACCGAACTTGACAGTTCCTTCAACTTCTCAGTCCGTTAGACCCCTTTATTCTTCTAAACCCAATTTCTTCTATCGGAGCCCAATCTATTGACTTTCATCTCATTGCTCCAAATCACCCATTTCCAATCTTTTACTGTCACTTTTCATTATTTTTTACAGACTCAAGCCAGTGCTTCCATTCCTTGCGTAATGTGCGTAGCAAGGTGCTTGCATGAATGTCTGTGATCTCACTATTATGAAGCATATGAGCCACTTCCACTGCCATGTCTGTCACATCAGAACTGATAGACCTTATGATGAGCTTATTTTGCCTGCATGTCCACCTCTTAGCTTTGAATGAGTGGACTTCATTTCGTATTCCTCTAACTGTCACATAGTGAAATTTGGCAATTTTCTTGTCCGAGAGACCGCTGTCAATGATCTGGATGATGCCGTTTCTCTTTTCTGGGGAATCTGTTTCATGGCTGCTCCTCAATCCAGTAACCTTCTGCTTGGGAATCAACCTAATAACATACTGAGCTATAAGGGAATGTGAAAGCAGGTTATAATTCACAGTATACAACAAGGAAAAGATTGTTCCACCATTGGGAGCAAAATGGTAACAATGCAGTTACATGACAAGAACCTGCTTAACTAAGCATCTTCTAAAAAGTTGCAAGTTGCACATTTTGACATCATGAGACCAATACAAAGCATAAAAATTGATCAACAGTCCCTTTCCATTGCCACAACTGAACTGGCCATGAGCTAAGAGGGTCACAGGAGACACCCCTTTTGCTCCCCCAAACCCTGATGACTGCTTCATTAAAATAGTCAGACCATTGGTCCATGCCTCAAGGCCTGCTGTGGGTGATCAAAAGGATACCGACCTGCTAATAAAAACGTTCTCTTTGATGTCACCAAACTTTGGTGGTCTCATTTCTGCCAGATTAAATCGACTTTTTCCCCGAACAGACTGAGGATTCTCCCTTGCCATCTGGACAGTGACCCGCCCCTTTTTTGGGTTGGTGGTTCAGGTCATCTACACGCAACTACACGAGTAAATTTTTTAAAAATACAACGACACTTGGGTGCCCCCACATTAACGTGCCGGGAGTTTTGGGGCATTCATTTCCCGGGTTTCGCGGGGTATTGGTTACAATAAAGTCTATCACTGGTGATGGACCCAAAAGGTGTGACTTTTTTTCCCTTTTTCTGTGACTCTTCTATCTCTCTGTATCTCTGTTACAACCTTGATGACATCAAAGCTCAGTGCCATTCCCTCTGGGGAAATTTCCTGCTTGAAACCCACAATGGAAAGGGGTTACTTTTTTCAAAAGTAGGTTTCCTTGGTCGATGATGTCAAAATGTGAACAGAGGAGAGGGGATGTTTAAATCCCAATTCAAGTTATCCCCTAAATTTATTAACATCGGGGATCAAACACCTGTTGTAACGGGGCCGGTGGGAAAAAAAGAACCCTGGCACAAAGCCCGCACCAGCCCACATACAATATCTGCTTGTAAAATTTCCCTTGTTCAAGCACCTCACCACTTTCTAAAATAAACATTTAAAGGGTGCCTTCAAGGGTGCGTTTTTGACGCATTTTTTTGTGCAGAAAGGCACAGCAGTTAATGCTGTACATTTCTACATAAAAAACACAAAAAAAAACCTCATTGGAAAGCACCCTAAACACGGGCAAGAAAAGAATGGGGTGCAGAAAAACCCCCAAATACTATTAAAGCACCAAAAACCTAAAACACCGCCAATCAGATCCCCAGTAGTCATTTAAACATCAATAAATCAGCACGATTATTAAAAAGTAATATTACCAAAGGACATAGGGAACACGGAGACGTCATCACAGGCGACATTTTGTCCTTTCCTTTTTCTTCTCCCCTGTCCCAAAAAACCCCCAAATGATGTTTTCTCTTCGTTGTTCTTTTCCCCTTTTTTTTTTCTCTGTCTAAAAATGCAATGTCTTCTTCTCCCGGGCCCATATCGTCCCGTAGAATTTACCCAAAACTTTTAACTCCCTCTTTTCCTCATTCCCTATCAATTCCCACCTCTGTACAAACTCCCCATCCATGAGCCCAAAAATAGTAATAGGTCCCTTTGGTTGGCCCCACACAGATTTGATCCCAAACATGGTTTAGAGCCTAAAAATTGTAAATTAAAAAAAGTTATATAAGTGTCATGTAAATAGGTAGACCCCCCAATAGGTAGGTATACAAGCCCCCACCCCCAAAGGGAAGGTAAGTATATACATGTGGCCAAAAATTTTTTGGGCCCCCCTGAAATTCTGTCGATAATATCAGTTTTTTCCTGAAAATGATTGCAACAAAATTATTTTGGTTTTATTATTTCATTTAATTTTTCTCAAGGGAAAAACCCAAAAAAAGAATTGAAAAAAAAGGGCCAAAATTTGGGGAAATATATTCCACACCAACAAAAAAAAAGGGGGGTGGACAAAATATTGGCACGTCTGAAAAATCAGTGATTCTTCTCTAATTTGTGTAATTAACACACCTGTAACTTACCTTTTGGGCCAACAGGGATTGGGGCAATAAATAAAACACCTTGCAGCCCGTTGACATGGATTAAATTGACTCAAAACCCCTTCCGTGTCCTTGTGGGTTTTCCCATTTGGGATGGAAAAAAAAAAGAAGACCAACGAACTTCTGAGGCTTGAAATCCAAATGTGAGGAAACATTTCAATCTTAAGGGTACAAGCCATCTCCCCAAAAACCTAATGTTCCTGTGTCTCCTTGGGGGGCCCGGGATCAAAAAGTTTAAAGCCCGTGCACTGTGGCTAACCTCCCAATTAAAGCCTATGGGCCCGTGCTAACCCCCCTAGAGTAAAGCCCATGGCACGTGGGTAACCTCCTAATGTGGATAGAAAAAAAAATTGACGAGAGATTTTTAACAAAATTGTGTGGATGGGGGAAAAGAACCCCGCAACACCAAACAAGCTCAACTGCCCCGCATCCCAGATACAACAGTGTCAACCGTACTATCCTCGCATCTGAATGAAAGGGACGTATGGTAGGAAACCCAGGAAGACCCCCTTTCTTACCCCAAGACATAAAAAAGCCAGCGGATTTTTCCCAAAATTTCCGAAAAGCCAAAAAGTTTTTTGGGAAAAATGTTTTCTGGTCAGATGAGCAAAAGTAGACTTTTTGTGAAAAGGCCTCAAAGTTTACAGGGAAAAAAATAGAGACATTTCAAAAAAAGAACACGGGTCCCTACAGTCAAACTGCGGAGGTTCCCGATGTTTTTGGGGGTTTCTTTGCTGCCCCTGCACGGACTGCTTGACTGTGTGCATGGGATTATGAATCTAAGACTACCAACAAATTTAGCAGCATAAGTAGGGCCCAGTGTAAAAGCTGGGGCTCCCTCAGAGGTCCTGGGGCTTCTAGCAGGACCCCCCAAACACATCAAAAACACTAGAAAATGGTTTTTAGAGAAAAACACTGGGGACTTCTAAATGCCAGCAATGGTCCCAACTGAAACCCCTAGACACCTGTGGGGAGATCCAAAATGGGATTTGGAGAAAGCACTCTTCAAATCTCAGGGCCTGGGCAGTTTGCCAAAGAAAATGGGCAAAAATTTCCGCAGGCATTTTTAAAAAACTCATGATGGTTTCCGGGAAAGGGGTTGGGTTTGCAGTTATTTTTGGCTAAAGGGTTGGGGCTACCCAGTGTTAGGGTGAGGGTGCAATACTTTTGTCCGGCCCCAAATTTTTAAGTTTTGGGGGAAATGACAATGGATTTTATTTTGCTCTTCGTTTTTTTGTTTTTTCATTTCAACAAAATAAATGAATATATTAATACCCCGAATTTGTGATTTAATCATTTTTTAGAAAAACGAGTATTATCTTACAGAATTGGGGGGCCAAAACTTTTTTCCACCACTGAACCCTCCCAAAGTAGATAAAAATAAGGTACTCTCAGACTATAGGTAAATAGGACCCCCCAGTAATTTACAGATTTAATTCAGTGGGTTAAAGATTGTATAAACCCCCAAATTAGTGAGCCCTCGTGGTATATAGGTCCCCTCAGTAGACAGATAAGTATAAAGGCCCCACAGTAGGTAGGGAAGCATATCATCCCTCATTAGCTGTCTATATAGACCCTGCCAGTAGGTAGGAAGGTATATATGGCCCCCACAGTTAATAGGTGTATAGGGCCCCTATTAGGAAGGTAGTTACATAGGCCTCCAGTAGTTAGGTAGGTAAACGGGGCCTCCCCATTAATTAGATAGTTGGCCAGGCTTTCCACCAGTAATTAGGTAGATAGTGCTGCCCCCAGGAATTAGCCAGATAGATAGGGTTGCCCCCAGGAAATAGTCGGGTAGGGCTGCCCCTAGTAATTAGCCAGGTAGGGCTGCCCCAAGAGTTGATTAGCCTGGTATGGCTGCCCCAATAGTTGATTAGCCAGCCAGAAGCCCATATTTTAAAAAATAAATAAATTCACCTGTTACCTTTCCTCCCTCTTCTCTCAGGGCAGAGTGGGTGTTGTGATGTCATCACGCCACCCATTCCGGGACGCTACTTCCAGCCTCTACTAGGCCGTAAGCAGGCGCGATGCCATAAAAACATCGCGCAGCCTGCTGCGCGGTCTCCAAGGGGCTGAATGGCCAGGATCAGAAGCCCCCCTCTGTTCTGCCGGAGCGCTGCCTGCACAGCACCGGTGGCGGCCTCCTCCCCCACCTCCTCCCGGCTCAGGGGTCTGGTCGTGTACACAACCGCTGTGGCCCCAGTAGCTGCGCCACACACTGGCCCAGGTACTCGGGGCCTACTGGGGGTAACACCAGCCTCTCCAGCGGGTGCTCTGAGTCAGTGCTGCGGCCCGGTTAATTCTATGGGCAGTCTGGGCCTGGTTGTGAATTTTCCATTAAGCTCCTTATTAGAGATCAGCAAGTTGTGCAAAATGTACTATAACATTATATTACTATATCCAAGAGAACCTGGATGGTGGCTTTATCTAAAAGTCTTTGTCACCTGCTGGAAAGTATCAGATCCCTCTGGTGATAAAACATGATCTTCACAAGATCTCTAAAGCAGGGGTCCCCAACTCCAGTCCTCAAGGCCCACCAACAGGTTTTTCTGGCTCTCCTTAGCATTGCACAGGTGATTTTATTATAGTCAGTGCATTATGTGGGATATCCTGAAAACATGACCTGTTGGTGGATCCTGAGGACTGGAGTTTGGGAACACTGTTTTAAAGGTGTCCGCCATCAAGATGTGACCAGCAGCTCCTGGAAGTTGTGAGTTCGGACATACATGGAGAGGACTTGTTCTTTCCATGGACGATAAAATGTGGAGGTTGGTACATGTACCAGTAACATCCACATGATGCCAGGACCAAGGTTTCCTGCAGAACATTGACCATCACACTGCCTCCGCCATCTTGTATTCTTCCCATAGTGCATCCCAGATAGAAGGGTAAAGGGAAGAGTGTCAGGGAGGCTAGTCTTGATCTGGTACACCCCAACAAATTTGCAAGATTGGTGAGTGAGGGGGATGTCAGCTAAGAAATAGCATTTCTGCAGCAGGACAATACCCCTGTCTGCTCCAGTAAGATGGGGAATAGGAGTGCAGAGCAGGCTAAACAGGTGCTAGTAGTTGGGGACTCCATTACTAGGGGCACAGACAGGACAATCTGCCACAAAGACCGGGATAGTCGAACAGGATGTTGTTTACCTCGGGCCCGAGTTCGACATGTCGCGGATCAGGTTGACAGATTGCTGGGTGGGGCTGGTGAGAATCCAGCTGTCATGGTCCACATTGGCACCAATGACAAAGTTAGAGGTAGGTGGAGTGTCCTTAAAAACAATTTCAGGATTTTACTCCCAGTGGAAGCGAATATATATGGCGTTTCCCCTCTTACTTGTATGACAACGAGGATTTCGGAAACCTCCTTCGGGGATGGTGGCTCGAATATAATAAGGATAACCTAAGGCATGTGGACACACCCCATTTATACTGGAGAACTGCAAAAGTGGTCCTGAGGCCGAATCATATCTTACATAACCTCTAAGAAAAAACAAATAGCTTCTAAGATTGAAGAATTTACACATAGGCTGAGAAGTTCTTACACGACGTTTAGGGCTCACCCGACAAACCAAAACCTGGATAATTGGGGGTCGACAAAGCGAGAATACGAACAGTGGCTATCACTTCGTGAGCAATCTCACTAGTCGCTTCAAGATGCGTGATTTTCTAGGTTTGGGAACAAACCAGGTAGACTCCTGGCTCATTTGGCTAGGGGTATGAGGCCCCCAAATGTAAGTCATACCATTAACAATATACATGGAGACCCCAAACATGATGGTAGAGACATAACTCAGATATTCAAAAACTACTATTACTCTGAGCTTTATCGTCCCTCGGAACCAGACATGGGAGAAGCGGATCATATTCTAAACAAGACTCCCCTTCCATCGCTATCACAGGACGATAGAGATTTTGGACGAGAGGGCTTTTCTGGGAGCTTCCATATCACTCGAGACCCTAACCCAAACAGTATGTCAGCTGGCCAATCAAAAGGCACCAGGGCCAGATGGGTATACGTCAGAATTTTTTAAAATACTTATCCCGGAAATTAAGCCCACATTAGTAGCACTCATTCCTGTCAAGAAGTAATATCCCAATATACATGAACAAAGCCCACATACGGGTGCTTCAAAAGCCAGATAGGGACCCTTCAGACCCGACATCATATTGACCTATATCGCTCATTAACGTCGACCTCAAAATTGTCTCCCATATTAGGGCAGACCGCTTGGCGTCCCTTCTGCCTAAACTAATCTCCAGCCCACAAGTGGGGTTTGTCCAAAACAGATCGGCGGTCACCAACATTCGCAAAGTCTTAACAGTGCTGGATGATATCAAGGTTAACCCCGTAGATCACAAGTCTCCAGCACTGTTAACAATTGATGCAGAAAAAGCATTTGATAACGTCAGTAGGATCTGGATGGATAAAGTCTTAAACCACGTGGGCTTTGGGGGAATGTTTATGCAATATATCTCTTCCCTATACTCTAACCCCACAGCCAGAATAGCTATCCCAGGTTTTTTGTCTGACTTTTTCCCACTATGGAGAGGCACCAGGCAAGGATGTCCTCTTTCCCCCCTTCTCTTTAACTTAGCGATGGAACTACTATCCCGGTATTTTCAATCATTACAGGAATTCAAAGGGATAAAGATAGAGAATTGCACTTTAAAAATCACTCTCTTTACGGATGATCTCCTTTTTTATGTGTCCATCCAGATAGAGACGTCCCATTAATTTTAGATACTCGTGCCTGTTTTGGCAAGTGCTCTGGTTTTAAAATAAATGTTCAAAAGTCTGAATTGTTAGATATCTCCCCGCCGGGGACCACTGGCCGTAAAATAAAGCCCTCTTGTCACTCTCAAGTTGCAATAGCAAAGAATTCCATTAAATATCTGGGCATTAGAATAAGGCGGTCCCCCTGCCCGCGGAACCCGCCAAGTCTCCCGACAGCTCCCGGCTGTGCCATCTGACTCACCGGCCCTGACCGAGTTGGGCGCGAAACCGACATCTCCCGCCGTGGGACCTGCGGAGAACAGCTGCTGCGGCGCGACCCGACGGGAAGGACTCAGCCATCCCTGCTCCTCAGATAGAGGCGCCGGAACTCCCGCTGAGGGCGCCGAGACCCACAGAAGATCCCACGGTCCGGCGAGCAGGGGACCAACAGAGGATCACAGGTCAGTGGTCTGAGGGAAGTCCCTCATGTCCTACCTCCCATGCCGATGAGCAGGACTGGGGACTCAACCTAAGGGTGAGATCAAGCAGTGCTCTGGAGCGCCAGTGCCCTACCCCTCTGACTCTAGCTGCATCAGGGGAAGAGGGACACACGTATACCCCGCTGGATGGCTCAGTTAATTGGGCAGCTGAAGAGCCCCAGCCCATGCACTCTATGGACCTGTGCTCCCCGGTCACATCAAGGGACCTGCACCCCCATGGGCATGAATCCAAGCCACGATAGATCCTCAGGGGACTCGCAAGGCCCTAAGGAACTTTTAACAACCAGCGCCACCATGTTGGAGCCCCACACAGCGGTCTTAAACCCCATGGACCACAATGCTTGGCAGGGAGGTGCCCCCCTCTCCTCGGAACTGTCTGTGCCTGCCGCTCACACTCCCCACCCCTCCAGACATGGTGTACCATGGCTGCCTAAACAGCTGGAGAGGCCTGACGTGACGTGGGGTGATGGTGGGACCACCGCAGGGGGCGGGACGGATCGATGTGTGACCTCGCCTGCTCTTGAATCTGTGGGTCCCCTTTTCTCCCTCACCCCGTCGGAGCCTCACTTCCGCACAAGCCCCCCGGCACTTGACCAGACGCCGGACAGAGCCTCATGGGCCACCAGCCCGAACCTTTCAGCCTGGGGGTGTAGCCCATCACGCCCCACAGACAGCAGTAATCTCCGGTCTCCTACCCCTCAAGGGTCACCTAGAATTTCCAACACCCAGGCATCTTGCCTCATTCCTCCAGAGGACACTTTGCTCACATTGGAATCGCACCCGCAATTACGGGCTCTCCTTTCACTTATACCCTCCAAGCAGGATATGCAATCTTTAGCTCGTGAGATACAGCAAGCCTGGCGTCAGGACCTGCGTCCTGTGCAATCAAATGTAGCGGATCTTCAAGTTAAGGTGCATCAACTCGAGAAAGCCCATCTTAACAAACCTTCAGGCTTCGGTGGCAGAGCAAACCTCTCGTCATCACCAGCTTACAGTCCAACTAGATGATTTAGAGAACCGAAACCGTCGCAATAACATTAGGTTATGGGGTCTCCCGGAGTCTATTTGAGCTGGAGAGCTGATCCCCACCTTGACCAAGATTTTGAACTACATACTGGGACGCCCGGAGGGGACCTCTATCGACTTCGACAGGGCACACAGGGCTGTACCCGCAGAGCACAGACGACTCCCGACCGAGAGATGTAATTTGCCGCATACACTATTATACCTTAAAAGAGGAGATTATGCGTAAGATTATGTCGAGTTTGAGGGCCTGAAAAATAGGCCTATTTCCCGACCTCTCCAGACGCTGACGATGAGAGCGGCCGTCAAGCCCCTGTTGTTCGAACTCCAGTCCAGAAACATCCAATATAGATGGGGATTTCCGTTTTCCCTTCAAGTCAGACACCAAAATGGCCTAATCATCTTCTGATCTCCTGAAGACTTGCCTTCCTTCACCTCTGCTTTAGGTCTACCTGTTGTGGCTCTACCGGACTGGGCTTTGGCATCCTCTGGTTATCTTACAGCTGTGAGGCCGGCTGTCATGATCCGCCTGGCATTTGACCCTGGGGCTGTTTTGTTGTGGCTATGCCTTCCAACACAGCAATAGTTAATCGCTGCCTTTGTGCACTTTCCAGGTGCAGTATGTCTGCAATCAGGCCCAGCTATTTAGCCCAGCCTCTGGCTCTAGGCTGGGCCTGAGATTTCCCTGGCATGCTGGTTTCCTGAACAAGTTATTTCTGCTTTTGCTCCTCTGAGTTTTTCCTGGACATTCCTCTGGACAGTCTGTGTCCTGCCTGGTAAAGGTTTGGATATATTTGTTTCTGCTTTGTTCCTGGACTCTGTGTTTTCTTTTTTCCACGTTCCCAAGGATCCACCTTTTGTTATTATTTTTGTGTTGTTGTATGTTTTTTTTGTTTTCTTTAATAAAATCCTTTTTGGCATCAGTACAACAACGTGACACCGGCCCTACTAGACAACCAACGACTGAGTACTCACTTGGTTACCCAGAAACCTCAGAAAGTCTGCCGACGCCACGGTAGCTCTGATAACCAACCCGCCAGATCAAGACCGCATTGTTGAAAAGCTGCCTCCACGGCCGGCCAGGCCCTGGTTGAGGTCTCAATCTTGTGCTCCATTACGGATACACCCCGTGAAATAAGCAATAACTTAATGACAGTTCCATCCATTGCAGCCTCAGACGAGCAACTGATATCTCCTACACCTTTCTTTCCGTGTTGTCTTTTTTCCCTATCCGGATGCGGTCCAGTGAGCTCTTTCCTCCCTATTCTGTGGCAGGTTCTGGAGACCCTGCAGGCTCTTGAAGGTTTTTGATCCAGTTATATTTGTGTTCTAGGTTATATCCATTTTTTGTAGTGCTGTTATGCTGTCAGGTTTCGCTCCATTCAGAATGCTGATTTTTTTGTCTCCCTCTTCCTTTCCTCCCCACACCTCCCCCTGTACCTCATACCCCCCTTTTTTCCTCTTTATTCCCTGCACCCCCCTACTCTTTAACTGATGCATTTCTTTCCTGAGATGGTGGCGCCCCTTTACTATACAACTCAGATGTCTCGGGAGAGTCTAAAGCTGTGGAACAACATGATATTCTTCCCTCTTCTTTTTTTTAACTTGCTGTGCTCCACACAATTTGACCCCCGTTTAAAACTGGCCCTTTGTGGACACCAAATGGCCACTGCAGTTATGTATCTGCATACACTAGGTGAACAAATGGTCTATGCTGTAACATACCTCTCTTTCCAACTTGTATGGCCTCTTCTTTTCAGGCCCTGTTCTTTGTTTGTTAATTTGGAGTTAATTGTTGATTCTTGGTTCTTCAGCCCGGCTCAGGTGTCTCTTCTTACCCTCGGGGGACCATCCGTTGAGAGTACCCATGTTGTTACCCAATGGCTAATATTCGCATAACGTCCCTCAATGTGAAGGGTTTCAACTCCCCCAAGAAACGCTCACAAATTCTGTATAATTTGCACAAACAGAGGTCGCGTATAGTCTGCCTTCAGGAGACCCACCTCCTAGATTCCCATATTCAAGCATACTGAAACCGTTACTTCCCTGCCTGGTGCTATAACAGTTGCTCGACGACTAAGGTGAAAGGGGTAGCCATTTTTTGTTTCACAAGTCTTTGCCGATTAATATCCTGGATACCTTCAGGGACGATGATGCTAGAGTACTGTTTGTTAAATTCAGTCTGCAGGGCCAAATATACACCTTGGCTAATGTTTACACTCCCAACACGGGGCAACTCTCCTTCTTATCTAAGGTTCTGGACAACCTCACATGCTTTGCCTAGGGCCAAATCATATTTTTCGGTGATCTTAACCTTGCTTTGAACCCCCTTCTGGATACTTCCACGGGTCGCTCGGCAGTGGCCTTCCATACTCTTAACAAAGTGAGGAGGCTTCTTTGCGAGATGCAGCTTGTGGATGTGTGGAGAATCCTTCACCCACAAGATAGGGATTATACATTCTACTCTTTCCCTCATAATTCCTATAGCCATATTGATTACGTGCTCCCACAACATTCCCTCCTGCGTTATGGGGTAGACGCCTCATTGGGCAACATTATCCACTCAGACCATGCCCCAGTCCACTGCGACATCGCCCTCCCGGGATATAAACGGTCTGCCTTTGCATGGAAGTTTGACGCGTCATTGCTATCCGACTCTCAGTGCTTGTCCGATCTGAAGCAAACTATTGACTCGTTTGTCTCTGTGCATGGCTCAGACACAACCTCCCCAATGATACAATGGGAGGCCCTGAAGAGCACATTGCAGGGAATACTTATTAAGCATGGCTCGCACCTCAAGAGAGAGGCCTCCGCAAAACTCCAGTCCCTCTTGGCTCAATTGGCCTCGCTAGAATCCCTACACAAATGGACTGAATTGGAGTCGGACTTGAGAGCTCACGTTAAGACGCACCATGAGATTCTCCAGCTAATGGAATATAAGCATAGACGATATCGTCAGCTCAGCTCCAGCTCTTTCTACACATGGAGCAATAAACCAGGCAGATTCCTCGCGCGAGCACTCAGGGACAAGAGGGCGGTTTTATTTGTCCCTCATATCAAGACCCCGGAGGGGCGAATTGCCCATTTGACAGAAGAGATACTATCATCCTTCCATTCATACTACTTCAACTTGTATACTCTTCCTTCCCCCCAGGTTAGCAATACCCTTCTCCAGACCTATTTGCAGAAGGCGGCCCTGCCCAGCCTCCCAGCCCAGACCCTCGCCTCTCTGGAGGACCCCTTTACGGCGGAGGAACTCCAGTCCGCCATTTCTTCCCTTCCATCGGGCAAGAGTCCTGGTCCAGATGGCTATATGGCTCTGTTCTCCTGGATCGGGAGAATCAACATCCTCAAGATGAACATCCTGCCCTGCCTGCTATACCTCTTCCAGGCCATCCCAATTTTGCTTCCCAAATCCTTTTTTAAGGACTTGCGGAAACTGACCTCCCGATTCGTTTGGTCATGTGGACGTCCCAGGATAGCTGAAGTCACCTTGACCCGCCTAAATCTGAGGGGGGTATGGCCCTGCCAGATTTCCAAGCTTACTATCTGGCGGCTGTGTCTGTGCGCCTCTTGGACGCGTTTCAAGCAAAGAATCCCAAACTGTGGGTCTCGCTTGAAACAAATTGGTACAAAGCACCCATTGCGGCCCTTGTCTGGCTCCCACCCTCGATGCTGCCAGTAAGTCTCCTCCGCTCTCTCCCTCTGATTGTGAAAATCTCAATCTCAGTAGGGAGATCATACACAACACAAAAGAGGCTTTTAGCCTATGGAGGCCCATGCACTCCTATTATGGGAAACCCGGTGGTTCCAGAGTCGCTCTCTTCAGCCCTTGCTCGCTTACTGGGTGTCACTGCTTACTCCTCGTTGGTTGACCAGGTCATTCTCAACGGAGAATTGAAAACGTACGAGGAGATGGTGGGAGATGTTACGACGACTCATTTTCCCAGCTTGCATTATTATCAACTCCGCAGCCTCTACTCTGAATGGAGAGCGGCTCTGGACCTACATCGACCCCTTACCACTTTTGAAATGTGGTACTTAGGTAAATGTGCTATCAGGCGCCCACTCTCAGCCCTATACGCCCTCTTACTCGGGAATCACTCGACTGACCAGCTCTCTTTTCAGAAGAGTTGGGAGAGGGAGCTGGACCTGGAGCTTTCAGCTGAGGATTGGGAGAAAGCGTTCAATTTGACACAGAAGTCATCGGTTTCCTGTAGGGCCCATGAGCTAAATTACAAAATTCTCAACAGGTAGTATCGCACTCCGGCTCTATTGCATGCCATGTGTCCTAGTTCCCCCGCAGTCTGTTGGCGATGTAAGGCGGCAAGGGGCACAATGACACACATTTGGTGGGGCGGCCCCATTTTGCAACCCTTTTGGATTAAAGTGATTGACATAATTTATAGAATTACAGGAGTCAGACTACAAAATAATCCACCTACACTCCTTCTCTTTCATATTCCACTACCTACCAAACTACTGAAGACACACCTCCTCACCTTTCTGATCCTTGCAGCTAAGCTGATCATCCCCAGCCTGTGGCTCTCCACATCTTGCCCATCAATTTCTGATTGGATTAGGGAGATCCATGTGCTGCAACGATTAGAGGAGTTTCGGACGGATTCACCCGCACAATTCTACAAATATCTTTACACATGGGATGACTGGATCTCTTTCTGCAATACGAACATCTACCACACATACATATAAGGTTGTCTCCTCATTGACTCTGACTGCTCACCAATCCTCTTTGGCATTATATGGAAACGACCTGGTTCACCCAAACATGTCGCCGAGCTGACTGAAAAAGTTATTTTCCTTAAAGGTTCTTTTTGAGATTTTTCCTTCTTCCATTCAGATACTTTATAAAAAGCCGATTGGTAGGGAAGTACTTATACGATCTACCTGCACCGATAATGTACTACGTAACCTGTGTGAAATGGGTGTTCCCCTCTGGGGGGGCTGATGTCCCTCCCCTCTAGGTGGTCAATAGCCTGACTTGGGGATGGGGTCGTCTCCTCCCCCCTTTGTGGAATCTCCATGACTCCCATTGTTTTGGCCTGATTGGACCTAGGAATTTTTTTATTATCACTCTGTTCGCCAATTCCAAATATATAACTGACATTCTCTTAATTACTTATAACGGTTTGTACAATGGTTATTTGTAATGAGCTGGTATACTCTACTGTGTGCAACCTCTATCGTGCTTATTGTGTATGTTGTTTATCCTTGCTTTAATTAAATGTCTCTTTTTGAATTAAAAAAAAAAAAAAAAACAAGATTAAAAACACCTAAAAAATACATCCATCTTTTCCAATACGATCCCGGAAGCTAACTTGGTAGCCCTGTGGAATCTGAATGACCTCCTTCATACCCCATATAAGGCCCTTCCCACTATAATTAGACTCAGCTTAATTATCAGAGATACCATAAACACCTGGAAAGCAGCAAGGAAAACTCCATAACCTTCCATACCAAGCCAGCAAGTTCTTGACCTGGAGGGGGCACCCGGAATTCCCTCACAGGATGGACCAGGTATATTTTCAAAGATGGAGGTCAATAGGCTTGGATAGAATAATGCAATTTATTAATATCAGAGAACAACGTTTCCTATCATTAAAAGAGTTACAGAGTACATATCACCTAGATCAGAAACAGTTCTTAACATATAGGCAAGTTCTGAGCTTTTTGAAATCTAGAGTAGGCTCTGTAAGCAGTCGTATCAAGCCCACGCGATTTGACAACCTAGTGGGTCCAGACCGCGTAATACACTCCTTATCACACCTGTACTCGGGCCTTCGCTGGACCAAAGAGGAGGATTTAGCCAGTGGACTTTTCAAGGGTTGGGAGCGGAACTTTCCAGATATGGATATTGCGGGGACTGTTTTGGAGGGCTGGAGAACAGTGAGGAAGATGATAATAAATGAATCTTGGAGAGACACCTATTTCCGAATAGCTCATAGAGCGACATACGGATTCAACATCCTGCCTCATCCGGCTTTCCCGGACCGTCTCACAGCTTGTCTTAAGTGCTCAATCCCTCGTACAGACTTAGCGCAAGGTCTATGGTGGTGCTCTGATGTCCAGAACTTCTGGGCCGGGCCGGCTCATCAGATTAATTCAAAACTAGGGACATCTGTGTAATTAGTCCCCAAACAACTTTTGTTTCATGACCTCCAGGTACATAAACACGCTGCACGATCCAAGAAGGTTCTACATATTTTTATGATAGCGGCAAAGCGTAGCTTGTTAGAGAATTGGTTGACTCCCAAAGTCCCACCCCTAAGCATGGTGGTGCAAGTAGCTAAGCAACACATGTCAATGGATAAACTAAACGCTATGCACAAAAAAGAAACACAGACAGAACAATTTTTTAACATTTGGCAAAGTTTTATTGAGGCATTTCTCGCAGACTCAGAGATATACTCCTTAATGCAACCATTCTATGCTACTGCCTGGTGTTGGAAGGCTCAGGTGGCAGGGTTTCTTGGGGAGACTCCAGGTTAACGAGGGTGATCCATCCCTTTAATTTAGATGAAGATGATATTGAACCTGGTGACCTTTTGCCGGTTCCAATTTCAAGATCCAGTGGCTCTGGGAAACACTTAAATTGTTTTATATTAGGTTAAGGTTTTTGTTGATGGTATTATAAGATGTTAAATAGACAGAACAACCCACAGGGTACCTGATGATGATTATAGAAGGACACAAAGATTCCCACATTGAGTGGCTATTCTGCTTCTATATTCTTTCACCACCTGTACCTCTTGACTGTGATTGTAGGGTTATCTTCTTTTTATCCTTGGCTCTATGTATGAACCTTTGTTTGGTTTGTTTGTTGTTTTGCCTATATTATGAAAAACTAATAAAAAATGTCTTAATTAAAAAAAAAACTATTTCAGGGAATTGGGCCAAAAGTTTAAGGCAATGGGTAGGTTGCAGCTGTATTTGGGGACAAAATGGCCAGGAAGTTGGAGGAATATTTAAACTAGGGACTAGGGGGAGGATAACTACACATGTAGCGTGCAAGATAGTGAAGATAGAGAGCTGGGAATTAGTAATACATCAGGGTTTAGAGCGGAGGGAGGGGGTGTAGCAATAGTTAAAAAGATCAGGGAGAAAGGAATAAAAACTGAAACATTTATAAATTGCATGCTGACCTACATCTTTCGTATGGTGCTCTACCTCAGGAGATTAGAGAGAATCCGTTGTTCATGGCTTCTTGGAAGACATGGCGGACCATTCATAGACAACAGGGTTTATCAGCGGAGTTTTCCCTGGGCCTCAGATTTCTTCATAACCCCGCCTTTCAGAATGGCAAAGCCCATTCACTTTTTAAATATTGGTCTGATAGGGGCCTCACTAAGGTAGGTGATCTGGTAGATGTTCAAGAAAGGAAGTTGTTATCCTTTAATCAACTTTGCATTAAATTTGATTTCATACGCTCACTTCCTTTCCATTTTTTGCAGCTACAAAGCTATGCACTGGTGGTGACTAGGTCTTTGGGGCAACTGACTTGGGAAGACACGATCCTTGGTTTGCTCTTCAGGGCTCCTGGTCCGCGAGGACATGTCTCCAAGTTTCATTTACATCTTAGGTCACTATTAGACTATGGATCTAGACCCTCAGGCCCTAACAGATGGACCACAGATATCCCTAACTTACATATTGAAGACTTATTAGTGGCACACTCCCGACTAACTAAACATATCCCTAGCATCTCCTATTGGGAGATGACCTTAAAAATTTTATACCGCGGTTATATATCACCGCACCGTAATTTTTTGATGGGAGGTACCCCTTCACCGTCCTGTGCTAGATGCGGGGAGAGCATCGCGGATTTATTCCATTGTTTCTGGAATTGTTCAGTTAATCAGTCTTTCTGGAGGAGAATATACCGCTTCGTCCGAACTCACACATTGTTTGACGTTCCCTTCTCGCCAATGTGGGCTCTTTTTGGAATCCTTGACCCAAATTTGCGAGTCCCACCCCACACCAAGAAATTATTATCATGCATCTCTGCAGCTGCATGCAAAACCATACTCCATAGGCTCCACTCACCCATCATTACGGCTCTTTTTAGAAAAATTATCCTTTTTGCTACGTATGGACTGGGTAGATGCTTCTTTACAGAAAGAATCAAGAGTTGAAGGATTTTTTCTAACCTGGCAGCCCATAATCAATATTCTTCCTGATCATATAACAGCCTACGTACGCTCTTGTTCAAATTACCACTTGGTATTTGGAGTGTGCTGCTGGAGGTCAACCCCCGATATTAGATAATCCGCCACCCTGCTGAGTGGAGACTGACAATCACTTGTTGTTACTATTCCTTTCGCCTTCTTTGGTGGGCGGACTCACGCACCCCTGGATATCCCTTCCCCTCTCCCCCCCCCCTTTTTTTTTTTTTTTCTTATTTCCCCCTAGGGTGCTCCAGGCATCATATCTGAGTAAATTAGATTTCATGAAAAGGAACTGCCTTATTCCTAACATGATCTGCCTTTATGTCTGATTCTGACATTGCTCGGTTATTAAGTTCTGAACATGTTTGAACTCTGCTATTGTTCTATAATTTGTCCGGCATGGCATGTTATTTTATGCTAGATAATTGCAGTTTCTGTTCAGATTTACATATTTACAGATTGTAAGTGCATTTCTACTCTCCCTCATACCCACCCTTTCCCTGGCATTCCCCTCCCCTTCCTCCCCCCACCTCCTCCTGATCTCCCTTTGTTGCTCCCCCATGTTGGGGGTATTGTTTGTTTGTATCTATTAATCTGAAAGCACTAATAAAAATAAAGTTAAAAAATAAATTGCATGCTGACCAATGCCTGGAGTCTGACCAACAAAATAAATGAACTAGAATTATTAATTGCTGAAGAAAAATATGACATAATGGGGATAACTGAGACATGGATGGACAAGAGCTACGACTGGGCGGTTAACTTGCAGGGTTACAGTCTATTTAGAAGAGATCATAAAGACCGGAAGGGGGAAGGTGTCTGTCTCTATGTAAAATCCTCTCTGAAGCCAACACTGCGGGAAGATATAGGTACAGGTAATGAACAGGTGGAATCATTATGGGTAAATATACTATATAATACTAATAGGGGTCTGCTATATGCCCCCAAATATAACAGAACTCATAGAAGAGATACTCCTCAGACAAATAGATGAGGCGGCTAATCAGAATGAGGTTGTTATTATGGGCGACTTTAACTACCCAGACATAAATTCCGAATCTGAATAAAGGAAACAAGTTTTTGTCAATAACTAATGATAATTAACTTTGCCAAATGGTGCAGGAACCGACTAGAGGAAAGGCCCTTCTAGATTTAATATTCACTAATAGACCTGACAGAGTAACAAAGGTTCAGGTTGAGGAGCATCTAGGAAATAGTGACCATAATATAATAAACTTCCATTTGTCCTTCAATAGAGTTTTTTGTCGAGGAGCCACGAAAAACACTGAATTTGAGGAAGGCTAATTTTATCCTGCTTAGAGAGGCCCTAAATCGTATTGACTGGGACAAGGTGTTTAAAAATGGCAGAACAAATAATAAATGGGATATTTTTAAAAACATCTGAGGCGCCCACTGTGAGAGGTACATAACATATGGTAAAAAAAATTAGAAACAGGAAAAACCCAATGTGGATCAACAGAGATGTAAAAGAGGCACTAAATAACAAGAAAGCGTTTCAGCTACTAAAACAGGAGGGCAGCGAAGAGGCGCTAAGAAGCTATAGGGAAAAAATAAAATATGTAAAATAATGATAAAGGCAGCAACGCTGGAGACGGAAAGACGTATCGCCATAGAAAGTAACACTAACCCCAAAATATTTTTTAACTATATAAATAGTAAAAAGATTAAAACAGAAAATGTTGGCCCTTTCAAAAGTATTGAGAGAGAGACTGTAGAGGGCGATGAGAAAAAAGCAAACCTGCTAAACAATTTTTTCTTCACTGTATTTACTGAGGAAAATTACCTTTCTGTTGATGAGAAGAGGGATGAGGTAAATTCCAACTTAATTGTTTCTTGTCTAACCAAGGAAGAAGTGCAGCTCCATCTTAAGAAGATTAAAATAGACAAATCCCCAGGCCCTGACGGTATATACCCGCGTGTCCTAAGGGAGTTAGTAATGTGATAGAAAAGCCCCTATTCTTAATATTTAGGGACTGTCTAATAACGAGGTATGTCCCAAAGGATTGGAGCATAGCAAATGTGGTGCCACTATTCAAAAAGGGGTCAAAAAGTGATCCAGGAAAGTATAGGCCGGTAAGCTTAACCTCTGTTGTGGGTAAAATGTTTGAAGGTTTTCTCAGAGATGCTATCCTGGAGTATCTCACTGAAAATAAATGTATAACACCGTTCCAGCATGGGTTCATGAAGGATCAATCCTATCAAACTAATCTCATCATCTTCCAGGAGGTTAGTTCTAGACTGGATAGGGGTGAGGCACTGGATGTCATATATCTAGATTTTTCTAAAGCATTTGATACGGTGCCACATAAAAGGTTGGTAAGTAAAATGAGAATGCTTGGACTGGGGGAAAATGTGTGCAAGTGGGTAAGCAACTGGCTCAGAGATAGAAAACAAAGAGTGGTAATTAACGGTGCATACTCAAACTGGATCTCTGTTACTAGTGAGGTACCACAGGGCTCAGTATTGGGCCCTATTCTCTTTAATATTTTCATTAATGATCTCACACATGGATTGCACAGTAGAATATTGATCTTTGTAGATGATACTAACTCTGTAAAGTAATCAACACAATAGAGGATAATGTGTTATTACAAAGGGATCTGGATAAGTTGGAGGCCTTGGCAGGGAAATGGCAGATGAGGTTTAACACAGATAAATGCAAAGTTATGCACATGGGGAGGAAACATCCATTCCATGATTACATATTAAATGGAAAAAGCGCTGGGTAAAAGTGACATGGAGAAGGACTTGGGAATCCTGGTGGACAGTAAACTAAATTGTAGAAGCCAGTGTCAGGCAGCAGCTGCCAAGGCAAATAGGATCATGGGGTGCATTAAATGGGGCATAGAGGCACATGATGAGAGCATTATTCTCACATTATAAAAGTCACTGGTCACATCACACATGGAATATTGTGGACAGCTTTGGGCACCAGTGCACAGGAAAGACATTGTAGAGCTTGAACAAGTACAACGGCGGGCAACAAAAATAATAAAATGACTGGGTGGACTACAGTACACAGAAAGATTAGCAAGATTAGGGTTATTTAGTTTAGAGAAAAGACGGCTTCGGGGGGGACATAATAAATATGTTTAAATAAATGGTCAATATAGAGATCTCTCTCAAGATTTATTTATACCCAGGACTGTATCCAGAAGAAGGGGGCATCCTCTACACTAAGAGGAAAGAAAGTTTATACATAAACATAGAAAGGGATTATTTACTGTTAGAGCAGTGAGACTGTGGGACACTCTGCCAGAGGAACTTGTCATGGTGAATTCAATAACAGATTTCAAAAAAGGGTCTGGAAGCATTTCTAAAGTGTAATAATATAACAAGTGATAGTGACTGGGATTCTGGAGAGGGGTCGGTGACCCAGGGATTTATTCTGTTTGCCAGATTGGAATCAGGAAGGAATTTTTTCCATCAAATGAGGACAATTGGCTTCTACCTCATTGGGGTTTTTGCCTTCCTCTGGATCAACACTTTAGCACAACAGGCTGAACTGGATGGACGTCTGTCTTTCTTCAGCCTTACAAACTATGTAACTATCCTGCTGCCATCTCCTCCAAGGTAAGTGACGCACCCGGCCGTCCACATGATGGGAAACAGGATTCATCAAATCACGATACTCCATGTGGGCTCTTCTGGGATGCACAGGGGTCAGCTTGGGCCCTCTGATCATCTTTAGCTCTGGGGTCCATACACAGCAGGAGATTATTCATCAATTTGACAAATTTAAAGGTTTTTATTTTATTTTTCAAAAAAAATAAATAAAAAACAAAAAAACAAAAAAATATATAAACAAGACAATACAGATAATGTCAATGTGAAAACAGTGCTAGTACAGAATAAAATAACAATGTTAAGCAGTGTGACAAACACTGATTCACCAACATGAAGTTAGTCTCACTAACAAACGCTTTAAGGGAGTGATTAACTAACACTGCGGCTAGAATGATATAACAGCTGGAAAGGCAGGAGATGTTGTAGTGCCTGAGAATTTGTAGTCATGTAAGAGGCCTTAAAGCACAGAAGGCATACATAGTGGTAAACAATAACAACAAAGAGCAGTCAACGGCTCATACAAACGAGAGGGCGACAGAGGCCCAATATCTAACAGATTGAACTATGTCTATAAGGTTAAGCCTTGGCCGTCTGCAAAACAAAACGAGACAAACAAGCCAACATTCCAGACATACAGACCTGCAGTCATACAAATGGAGGGGGGGAGGGAGAGGTGACAAGATGGCAAGGGGGCCGGTGAGTGAAGGGTGCAGAATCGAGATTCTTGGAAGACCTTAATCTGTCTAGACGGAAATGGCGTGGAAGGCGGACAAAGCCTGGAATTGCAACCAAGGCACCCATGTCCGGTCCAACACCTGAACCTGCTCTTCTGTTGTAGCTAGAAGTTCTTCCATGTGATAAACATGGGAGACCTCAGTATACTACTCTTCAATTGTAGGGTCAACGGTCTTAGCCGCCTGCAGAAGGTGCCTAAGAAGGGATTTTTTGTAAGTGGAGACGCCTATGTTAAACATAAACAGTAGCGCTGCTGCAGGGGTCTTAGGAATGGATATTCCGGAGACGTCTTTAATGACGCGATACACTGCACTCCAGAAGCCCGACAGAGCAGGACAATCCCACCATATGTGTAGCATGGTCCCCTTAGAAGTGCCACAGCGCCAGCAAGTTTCAGGGACCTGTGGGAACCATTTATGAAGTACATGGGGGACCCTGTACCAGCGAGTCAGGATTTTATAACTTGTCTCCTGAGCTCTTGTTGCTACAACAGCTCGATGAGTGAGCTCAAAACACTTATGCCATTGCTCAGGGGAGAAGCTCTGATCAAGATCTTTCTCCCATGCCGCGCAATAAGGTGGAAGATTTGACTTCCGGTTCCGGCGCGCGTATGAAGAGGTGGTGAGGAGCAGGGCTCCGGACCAAGCTCCCTAAGAACGGGCCCCCCGCTCACAATTACCGGCCACAGACGGCGGCACTAAGCGCCGACATCCCGAGCACCGCTCCGGCGTCCAGAGCGGGCACAGGCAGCAGCGCGGGGAGCCGCGGGAGACAGTGGGACCCGCAGCTATACAGGCAGCATGGCGGCCAAGATGGCGTCCGATTCCCTGCGCGCGACCAGGAGCGGCAGGATCCTCCAGCAGCAGCCCCAGGGATCACAAGAGGAGGAGGCAGACATGTCAAGTCTCTCAGGAGAAGAGGTAACAACGGGGCAAGCATTAAATTGTGATGAACTGGCAGCTAAAGTAGCCACACTGATTGCCCCAGCAATAACAGCAGCCTTGGAGGCCACAGTAACTAAATCAGTTACAGCATCTGTATCTACCACGCTTTCTGCCCTGCAGGCAGAAGTATCCTCTCAAGCTTTACAGCTTATAGAATTTGAACAAAGATTAAGCTGCGTGGAAATGAATTAGAAAAGGGTCCAGAAGCTCCGCAAAAGCACTAAGAAAAAAGGCATTTTTGGGAGGAAAAGATTGAGACTTAGAGAATCGCTAAAGGCGCAAAAATTTGCGGGTCATTGGAGCCCAGAATGTAAAAGCTAAACCTACCACATTTAGTGCAGAAATCTTTCCAAAACGCTGGCTTAGATAAGCCTTTAAAGGGGAGAGGGCGACAAATTGGCCCCCCCCAAAATGAGGCTAAGGCCCAATCAGAAAGGCCGAACCGTTATTTAAAATACCGGACTTCCGAAAAAACCTTTTTCTATGCAAGCTACGAAAGAGGGGAACCAGTTAAATAAAAGGGGAGGAAATTGAGCTATTTGCAGACTTTTCTGTTGGGGTTTCCAAAAAGAGACGTGCTTATAAGGACATTTTGTTCGCGCTAGACGTAAGAGATTAAATTTGGCGCAGTACCACGGTACTGAAAATTTTTTCCGGGACAATGGTAACCCTATCTCCGCAGCACCCCGAAAAGCAAAAAGGGTTTTTACCCTCTATCTCTACCCAAAGAATCCCCAAAAGGAGGGGGTGCAGGGGGAGGAGGACTGAGGGGGAAACAGGATCCTCACAATCTCGGGGGGGCACTCTTCACCAAGGACTTAAGCAAAGAGGCTCGCCCAGGCAACAGGGGACTTTAGGGACAAAAAGATCGTCAAAAAAGGACATCTAGTACGGGGGATTTGAGCACGGCTACATCACTTTATGAACAGTCGTTTAATTGGTTATGTTTAGTACGCAGGATGTTTTTAAGGGAACATCAGGAATACAGAAACACTAATAGGGTTCCTGTAGGAAAAATTTTTATTAATAGGGAGGGAGGAGGGAGGGGAAAGGAAAAATTCAGGTAAACTCAGGGATAAAGTAAGAGAGGGAGATTTGGGTGCTTTTTCCCCTTCAATGGAAAAAAAGAATCAATGACAGGGGGGTAGGAAGGAGAAGGTGGGACATTTTGGGTTTTAATATGTTTGTCTTCACTGAATGGGGGTTTGTTGAAATTGTCGTGTTATCTTAACTTCATTTTGGTCCATTACCCCCAATAAAATCCCAATATGTTGAAATTAAATTTTTGGGAATGTCAAGGGTACGGTCCCCACATAAGGGGAACGGGTATTAGTCACCTGAAGAAGCAAAAATTAAATATCCATTACACAGGAGACCTTTTGGGAGAGGAGGATTTTAAGAAATGCAAAAAAAAGGGGGGGAGAAGTAGGGGGGTTTCCCCCGCAAAGCAAGGAAAATCAGGAGAATGATTTTTTACACAAAAAACCCAAAATGCAAATTAATTTCCCCGCAGAGGATGGAGAGGGGGGGGCAAATGTTGTTCTCGACACTCCAGGGGGCCCATTTGCGTATATAAAAGATTTTCCCCAAATAAACGAGATAATCATTTTTTTCAAATTTGGAGCAAAGTATACTCCAAGATAAAAACCCTAATATTTTTTTCTAGGGGAGATTTCAATAGTGTATGAGCCCAGGGGGAAGGAAGAGAACGTTTACTCCCGAAACAGGGATGCAGGGGTCTTTGTTGAAAAAACTCTGCACGAATGCGCAGTTTGGGGATAAATGGCGGTTTCACAATCCACCCAAAGGCAATTCACGCATTTTTCTCATGCGAGACAATCCTGCTCGATAGACTATTTTTGGACGCTGGGAACCCACAAAACAAGTGAAGGAGCTGGGAAGGGGGTTTTGGGATTTCGGAAACCCCGGTTAGCATCAGCATACTGAAGCTTTTAAGCGGGGGTCGGACAAATGGCGATTTCCTTCCCTTTGTAAATGCACAATTAGGGGCCCCAAAAGATTGGGGGGGGAATACAAAAGATAATGAGGACAGGGCCCGAATTGTTTTTTATAAATTGGGGTGCAGCCAAAACTGTTTTACGGGGGGCAATTATGGGGGATCTAGCCTAAAAAAAAAAAAAAGTAACCAAGGCACTACAAAGCCACCCCTACGCTGCGGGGGGCATATTCCCAGTTTCTACAATCCCCCCCACTGATAACAAAGAGAAATGGTCAAGCGAAAGCGGCTTTCAGCTGTTCAAGGTAGATTGGAAGACATGTTTTTAGTGACCATCTCGATTTTCCCCTTTTCAAACATGGAAATAAGGGGGGGAAAAACTGGCCAATTTTGTAAGGGGGAGGGGGGGCAATTCCCAAAATTTTTTAAATAAGGATAAACAGGGGAAATTTTAATGGGCCCCAAGGTATTAACCAAACTTGAAAGATTACTACTCAAAGTTTTTTACGCAAACGCCTTATGAATATTGGGTAAAGGGAGGGACTCTCCTGAAGGGATCCGATTGCCCACACATCAGCAATTGAGATAGGGAAATTCTAAACAAGGAAATCTCAGGAGAGGAGATTCTCAGAGTTATTAACGAAAGCTTCCCCTGGTAAAAGCAAACCTGGCCCTGATGGCTTTCCTGCGACTTTTTTCAATATCATGAGGGAAGATTTAACACCCAAGTTTGATGGGGGTATTTAACAAATTGCTAGACTCTGCGGAAATGCTTGCCCACATGGGGAACATGGCGTATATCAAGTCCCTGAACAAGCAAGCCAGGTAAGAGATGCCCATCTTGCCAGGTTCTTACAGACCAATTTTCCTTAATCATAAGATCAAGGACATAAAAATTTTTAATTCCAAAGTTATGGCAAACAGATTCGCGATCCTCCTACCAAAACTCATAGGGGGATCACCAAATGGGATTTCATAAAGGAGATCTGTATTAAAAAAATAAGAATGGTATCAATGCCCAGATAGCAGCAGAAAAATCATGGAGACAAAACAAAAAGCCAGCATTATTACCTTAGAACGCCGAAAAGGCGTTTGATAACGTCCACTGGGGTGGCTCAATTCTGTGTTCTAGATCGGATGGAAAACGGGCTAATTTAGACTTATACGATTTGCATGTACAGAAATCCCGCAGCAAAAAATCATACGCCGAGGCATTCATCTCAGACTCATTTAAACTACAAAAAGGGAACTAGACAGGGGTGCCCACTTTCCCCCATTGTTATACGACCTAGCTTTGGAGCCTTTAGCGCTTGTATCTTAAGGAAAGAAATGTGTTTAAAGGAATAAAGAAATCGGGAAAGTAGAGATCAGGTTAGTTTGCTTCGCGGTGACGATATGCTTCATTTTTTTGGAGACCCATATGACAAGTAGGAAAAATGTCATGGCGAATTTTAGAATTCTTTGGACAATTTTCGGGTATAATAAACAAAGACAAATGTCAATTACTAGGAAGTAGGGAAAAAAGGCAGACTATATTAGAAGGACGTGGGTATTGAGAGGTCTCAACATCACACATTACATATGGGGATTAATATCGGAACCGAGGGCATCTGCCCCTAATACCATCTCAACTTTAACGCCCATTATCAAAAAAATTCTGGATGAACTTCTCCGGTGGAAAACTTTACCATTATCTTCTGGGAAGATCCAATTGAATTAAAATGATCCACTTTGGCTTAGTTGCTGTATCCACTCCAGAATGTGCCTTTACTTCTAAAGCATAAAGGATCTGAATACCTCAAGGGATCTTTTTTGAAATTCATATGGTTAAGGCAAGGCGAGAATAGCTATGAGCAAATTGTGCTTAGAAAAAGCCAAGGAGGAGCACAAATTGCCAGATATAATACGGCTTTTAACAACTTGCCGCTGGATGTTGGCGGCACGTGTCAGGACTGGTGCCATGACACATCTATCGATCTACAATACCTTGGTAGAGAATCCCAGTTGGCACATCCATGCGGGACTTGAAGGTCTTCTCCTACACACCATACAAAAGTCTCCCAATGATTACTAAAGACCAATCGTCCTTCTTAAGAGATACGATTGGCAACTTGGAGAGGTGTCCGCAACTCTTTAAATAGACCCAATGCATGTAACCAAATGGCTACCTTTATGGACTCTACCATAATTTGCACAAGGCAGAGAAAACTTATTGTTTAGGAATGGAGACAGAGGAGGATCCAAACACTAGAGCATTTTGCTGAGGGGCCAGGGAAATGCATTAATGAGTTTGGAACTCGTTAACAGACACCATATGGGGTTTTAAGAACAACCAAATATTCCAATATTTGCAATAAAAAGTTTTGTTAATAAAAAGCTGTCTAACCCTGGACAATTTTAAGAAGGAACCACGGAGGAGTTTTCTGTGTCATGAGAAAAAGTGAAGGATTTGCCACTCTGTCGACAATTTTATTACCATTTAATTAATTACTTGTTGGTGCACAGAGGGGCAGCCGCAAAATGTTTTTTATACCCAAATGGGAGGAAGAATTAGACGATCCCCAGAGGTAACCAGAGAAAATTCCTCAAGGGATCGAAAGGTGAAAAAGCCTACATGTAAGTGAAGGTCTGAGGAGACAACAATTTAGATAGCTACAAAGAGCCATATACGCCTTCAATATGCCATTTGATAAGATATCATGGTGAGGTACCCCTGGTGGCTTGCCCTAGAATGATGTGGCTTGGAAAAGGCTAGATTACTGCATTGCCTCTGGGACTGCCCATAACATACTTCAGTTCTGGGAGAAAGCATTGAAGTTTTTAGAGGAAGTATGGGATTTTCAAGATACCTCTTGTTTTGTTGATGGTGGGAGGGGTACCTCTAGAGCCGCAAGCTGTATATTTCATATATAGTGCGCCTAAAGAAAGGGAGGAGGAAGCGGATAAGGTGATTAGAGATAAGGGAATACACTTGCATTTGCTGGCACCAAACGAGTGATACTTTTCCCAGAAACCATTGGTTGGAGACGGAACCCTCCGTGAGATTCATGAGGTCAAAATAGCCTTGAAAACAGTTATTATTCCTTGAAAAATTAGACACAGAGAGAAATAAAGAAAAGAGGGAGATTTCTCCAAAAAGTGGCAAAGTTTTATTTTTACTGAACGTGTATTGAACAGGAGGATAATAGAGATTATTGACCTTTTAGATATTCCGTCTTACTACTGATGGAGAAATTGAAAGGGAACTTTAGGTCAGATTGGATATCACAGATTGAAATGGTGAAATGGACGGGTGAGGGAATGCTACACACAAGGTTATTGATTACTTATTACCTATTTTTGTTAATGGTAGTAGATTAACAGTCGAGTCACGTTAAAAAGAAAAAATAAATGTACTGGAAGTTTGCAGAGTGAACAAATGCTAATTTTAGACATGTTCTTTTGAAGTATGATTTTCACGGATATTTAGTGACATAACATTTGGTCAAAACACTGTACAAAAGTTTGTAATATAATCAGCAATGTATGATGTGTGGTCTCTGATTCTCAAATAAAATATTGTTGAAAAAAAAAAAAAAAAAAAGGAAACATTGGCACTGGGCCAGGCTTGACTTTCTAATAACCTCCATGTGTAACAACTTCGCTTTAGATTTCTTGTGGAGTCTATAAAAAGCCTAATGACCCCCCTCATAGCTTAATAAAGCATCTCAGATGTTGATCGGGTTTTCAAGTTAAAAATCAATTGAAGGTAAAAATATCCAGGATTTATTCAATGCAAGCATTGGAAGACACACTGTATGCAACATATTGCCTCTACAATTTCAAGTTGTGTCTCTCCCCAATCCAAGTATTTCCTAACTCTTTATAAACCTCATTCTTCTGTGAGAATACATTAGCCAAACTGTTTTTACCTTAAAAAACTATCTAGTTCCTATACATTGGTTTAAAGTTAAAGGAGTTGTATCATTTCATTAAAATGGTCTTCAGAATAAGGGGACAGTGAAAACAAGCAACTTTACAATTGGAAGTCATTTGCAAAACTGTCTTGTTTTCATTGTCTCCCTTATCTTCGTTTTATGTAAAAACTGTTCCCCAGTGTCGGTCGGATCCCACCTCCTTGCATTTCATTGCATTTCACTGGCTGCATTCTGTCTGGCCCCCGGTCATATTCACGGGAGCGTGCATTCCTGCCTCTCTCACTCAGAATAAGGGGGTGGCAACAATTTCACTCTATACAGCCACCAGCTCCTCAGTGACACTGCAGCTGCTTCTACAATCAGAAAACAGCAGAATTATGCCTCGGTGCCTAATGCTACTGCTTGTAAGGGGTCTGCAACAATTTCACTCTATACAGCTAGCAGCTCCTCAGTGACACTGCAGCTGCTTCTACAATCAGAAAACAGCATAATTGTGCCTCGGTGCCTTGTGTAAACATAGAAGGGAGACGGATCTGTGCTTTGGAGGAGTTCATAGAAGACTGGATTCAACTGTAACAAACCTCCAGCTGTGAGAAGAGAAGAGATCAGTGCTCTGAGTTCATAAAAGATTGTCTAGACTGAATGCAGACCTGTGGTATGTAAACAGCTCTTACAAAATAAGACTGCATAGGGAGAGGAACGACACAGTGACATGTGGACTCAGAGAGGGGGGGACACACTGACTCAGGTGCGAGCATGAAACATGAAGGGGGGGGGGTGATGTCACCCCCTTCAGTTAAAACATACCCAGCTGGGAGGGGAAGAAACGCCCCTGGATTTCAGGAGCTGATAGAATCAAGCTTCAAGAAAACAGCCGAACTGATGAAGCGATACATCCCCTTTAACATTTCCATATTGAATCACCCTCCATATGGAGACACCTCTTTGTTTCCTTACTGAAACAAAGAGCCTTGTTCCTTTGAATAGATCTATACCTCCAGGCCATATGTTTCCAATTATTGGATGAGGGGGACCCATGTCTACTAACATTCCAAAGACATCAGTGTTCTTTGTAGAGAACAAAAGGAAACCTTAATGAAAAGTATATAAAGAGTATATATAAAATCATATAAATATAAAATTATAAATATTACTATCACAATTTTCCCTCTTTGAGCAGATATGTGTGATTAGATCCCATGTCTTTAGGTTTTTTTCTGTGTACATTCTCAGGCAGCTAGACTTTCTAGTTACATGCTTCTTTTTTCCCTACCTACCCCATGCTGGGTTCCTCAGAAAAAGGGATCGCTTACACATATTAAGCTCATCAAACATATTGAGTCTGCTTATGCCCTGAAGAGAGGATATTATATTCTCACAAGTCACAAGATAGAACTATTTTCCCCTTTTAGTTTCCTGTAACACCTACCTACAGTGAGCACTGAACAGTTAATACAAACACATTATTATGAGCAGTGCATCTTGTATAATCATCTGTAATATCCCTATCAGACATCCACCAACGCCTCTGAACCAATTTGCTGGATTTAAAAATGACAACATATCAGCCTAGCCTAAGTCCTTCTTCACTTGTTGTTGCTTTCTCAACCATTCATCACTCAGTTCTTAAAAAAAAAAAAAAAACAACTTTAAATCTGCCCTTATCTGCAAATTTCCTATTGGATCAATATAAAAATAAAGTATAACTAATTTATAACCTATACCATTGAAATCTAACTGAGATTTCCAATTCCCATTTTCCTTGGATTGTTATCTGCTGCCCTTTTATACAGTGTTTTCGTGGGTATCTTGTTTATATCTACATCTTTATGGTGACTAAGAAGGTAAATGGTGACAGCCTAGCTATAGTTCATATTCCTTCTACTCCAAGAAGAATCCACTTATATGCAGCATATATAGAGATGGTCGAATCGATTCTAACGAAGTGGAATTCGTTTAGAATTTCAGGAAAACCGATTCTGAACGAAGTCGAAGTTTGGGGTGATTCGCTGGAACGAAGTGTGCTTTTGATTGATAAAATGGCTGCGAGCACATGCATTACATGGGGCAAAGAACTCTGGGAGGAAGAAGGGCATAGCCTGCATGACATGTGCAGAGATGAAGCCAATCAGAGACCGGCGGGATTGACGTCACCGCACTATATAAGTCCGGGCGCGACGCTGGGAGCTCATACCCGCTCTCACTGTACTGATTAGGAAGGTTGCTGCTGCGGCTGCTTATGATAGCTGATACTAAAGAACTAATTTTTATACAGCGATTTTTTGGGGGTGTCACAGCTTGTCTCAGAGACTGTTCTCTTAATGTTCTATTTATGATTTTGTGGGGTATTGGAACTGAAGTCCAGTGTGCGTCCAATTCAGCTGCATATACATTTTAATGCTATCTGCTCACAGCACATTGAATATTCAAGGGTTATCTAAGCCTTTTCCTGTTGTATTCATTTAAAGAAACAGCATTTTTACAATACAAATACCACTTCATTTTTCATGGCTCATTTCTTTTGCGCAATTTACATCCAGTGCCTGTAGCATAATTCATAACCGAAGGTTAATTACAAGTTTTTCTGTTGTTCTGTACTGTAAAATACACGCCATTTTAACATGCTACAAAGCTGGTAATTGTTGGCAGCATATTTCTTTTGCGCAATTTACATCCAGGGGTTAATTAAGCGTTGTTCTGCTGTTGTGGTCACTAAAAGAAACGTTCTTTTTCACCGCCAAAGAAGCAATTTTGCCTGTAGCATAATTCATAACCGAAGGTTAATAACAAGTTTTTCTGTTGTTCTGTACCATAAAATACACGCCATTTTAACACGCTACAAAGCTGGTAATTTTTGGTTGCTCATTTCTTTTGCGCAATTTACATCCAGGGGTTAATTAAGCGTTGTTCTGCTGTTGTGGTCACTAAAAGAAACGTTCTTTTTCACCGCCAAAGAAGCAATTTTGCCTGTAGCATAATTCATATCCGAAGGTTAATTAAGCTTGTTTGTGCTTTTACATGCAGTAAAATACACAGAGTTTTTAAACGGCCCATACAAGTAAATTTTTCCTGCCCATTTGTGGAGCGCAATTTATATTCAAAGGGTTACCCAAGCTTGTTACTGGGTTCATTTGGAGTCAAATACAGGGTGTGTATTTATCATATACAGATATTTTAGAACAAACAGTATGTCAGACAGAGAGGTGACAGGCTCTTCACCTGCCAATGGCAGTGGCACAAACATTCCTGGAGCAGGCCCAAGTCGCAGCACAGCAAGGGGACATCGCAGCAGGGGTCACTCGGTGAGGCCACAACTGCCGCTGTCATCTAGCGGCCGTGTGTTGTTCAGCAACCCAATGGTTTCTTGATTGGTTGACTAGGTCATCCACTTCCTCCCAGATGACATCTGACACCCCAGGCAAGAGTCGGTGGGAACGTTAGACACAACCCTTAGTTGGCATGGCCCAGGAGCGGGTCAGCGGCCCTCACCTGTCCTCAACCCGCCTCTGTCCCATCCGGTTCCCTCAGCCAGATCTCTACTATGTGGTCTGGGCTCAGCGCCACTTTATAGCGAGGATGAACAATTTGAGGAGGGCAGTCAGCAGCTACTTGGCAGCGAAGAAATGGGGCCAATATCTCCTGCTTCTTGCAGTAGGCGGCAAGGTATAGATGTGGAGAGTGGCATGGGAGGTCATGTTGTGAGGGGTCAGCCTCTGCATACTAAGACCGGTGATGAGGACAGCATGACGATGAAACACAAATAGATGATGATGTAGCCGACCGCACTTGGGAGCCGGGTGAGGCAAGGGCTTCATCATCGTCAGGAGAAGAGGGTGTCAGCTTGTGCGTCAGGCAGCGACGCAGCCATCAAGTGGGTTGTGTGGCCATGAGTCAACAGGGTAGCAGCAGTGTGAGGTCGGGAGCCAAGCGGCCACGGGGTTAAAAAACCCGCTTCGCAAGTCCAAGAAATTAGCGGCGCAGGGGCTCAGCGAGGCAGCGGCGGTAGTAGTCACTCAGTGTGGAGCGTTGGCAGTAAAATCAGATACTCAGCGGTGTGGCAGTTCTTTGCTAAGACACCGGAGGAGCCGAATATGGGTATATGTAGAATCTGTGGGCAGAAAGTGAAGTGTGGCCAGGGAGCTAACGTTGGCACCACGGCCCTGCGTCAACACATGCAGCGTCACCATCCAGTGGCCTGGGAGAAACGTTTCTCAGATGTGGTGGTCCATCCTACCGCCGCAGCAATAGCAGCAGCAGCGCCCAGTGGCATGCATGCCATTGCAGCCAGTCAATTGCAGAAGGGAGCTGTTTCTTTTTGCCATCATCTCCCGGTCCAGATGCTCCTGCTCCTCGGTACTCATTGCGCCAGCAGTTGTTCAGCAAGGCGATTGCAAAGAGACAACAGTATGCATCCAACCATTCTAAGGTGCAGAAGCTGACCGTGCTCCTGTCCAAGTTGTTGGTACTGCAGTCCCTCCCTTTCCAAATGGTGGACTCTGCACCGTTCGAGAACTAATGGCTTGTGCCGAGCCGAGATGGAGAGTTCCAAGCCGTAATTTCTTTTCCAAAAAGGCAGTACCAGCACTTCATAAATATGTAAAACAGAAGGTGGCCAGTCCTTGAGCTTATCAGTTTGTTCCAAGGTGCACGGCAGCGCGGACATGTGGAGCTGTAACTACGGTCAGGGCCAGTACATGTCCTTTACGGCCCACTGGGTGAATGTGCTTCCTGCCCAGGCACACCAACAACTTGGACAGGAGACGCCGCTTTCTCCTCCACGTTGTCAAACTGCGGCTCCTGCGCCAATGTCCGCCTCCTCCTCCTCCACCACCACCACCACCCTCTCAGCCTCCACAAGTACTGCTCCATCATACCACATGTGTAGGGCACAGCGGTGTCACGCAGTTCTACACCTGGCTTGCCTCGGCGAACGAAGTCACACAGGGGAGGAACTGCTCCGTGTCATGCAGCAAGAAATCGATGTGTGGCTTTCTCCGCACCAAATGCAAATCGGAACCATGGTGACGGACAATGGGAGTAACATGGTGTCCGTGCTGCACCGCGGAGGAATGGTCCTTGCGCCCTGCATGGCGCATGTGTTCAATCTGATTGTGAAAAGGTCCCTGACGCCTTCCACCGATCAACAGCACATACTGAAAACCGCCAGGAAACTGTCCATGCACTTCACCCATTCCTCCAAAGCCAGGAACACCCTCCTCGAGTTGCAGCGGCAGAACAGCCTCCCCCAACACACTCTGATATGCGATGTTTCCACCCGTTGGAATTCCAGCCTGCACATGTTGGACCGACTGTATGAACAGAGAAAGGCCATTAACGATTTTTTGATGATCCAGGTGGACAGAAGTACTCCCCTGTGTAACTTTGATGTCAGCCAGTGGCAGCTCATGCGTGACACCTGCCGTTTGCTGAGGCCATTCGAGGAGGTGACGTTATTTGTCAGTCGCCAGGACTACGGGATGAATAACGTCATTCCACTGCTTCATGTCCTGGAACAGATGCTGAAAAATCTGTCTGGGCAGGGGACTGGAGACGTGGCGACTACATCTCGCGGCCACATGAGTCCGGTGGGGACTGAACTGGAGGAGGAGGAGGAGGTGGACATTGGAGCAGAAGCATTGTCTGCTGAAATGAGTGGATTTTCTACCCAGGTGACAAGAGAGGAGGACCCGGAGCAGCTGGAGGAGGTAGATGGAGATGAGGAAGATGAGGCAGATGACCCGCAAGCACCGTGGCAGTATACAGTGGAGATGGAGGCAGGGAGCTCCTTGGAGTCACTTGTGCAGATGGCCCGCAGCATGCTGATTTCCCTTTGGTTAGTGACAGCCGAATAGTCAACATCCAGCAGAGGGATGACTTCTAGCTCTCCACCCTATTGGACCCCCGCTACCGGTCCAAAATGGGAGCCTTTTTCCCAGCTGCTGAGAGGGAGGACAAACTCAAATACTATAGGGAAAATCCTCCGTATCAGTTGGCCGCTGCCTATGTGCGGCATCGTCCCTCCTCTGACAGGTCTGACCAGGGGGTTCTTCAGCGCTCATGTATTACTGCCACGGCTGCTGGGGTTAGGTGGGGGGTAGGAGCAGTACCAGCTCCATCAGCAGCAACCTAAGTCCTGGAGTCACTGATGACAGCTTCCTTCACCCCGCCTAGTGAGGAGGGCAGTCGCCAGCAGCAGCAGCAGGAACTGGAGCAGTCCCTGAACCAACAGTGGTGGCCTACTTGGACAGCACTCCTGCCACCCCAGTTAGAAGATCCGCTGGACTACTGAGCAGCCAAACTGGACGTGTAGGCCGCAACTTGCCGAGTTTGCAGTGGAGAAGCTGTCCTGCCCGGCCAGTAGTGTGGCATCAGAGTAGGTGTTCAGTGCGGCGGGGGCCATCGTTACCCCCAAGGAGAACCCTCTTGTCCACGGGAAATGTGGAACGACTGACCTTTGTCAAGATGAATCAGGCGTGGATCGGCCAGGATTTCCACACACCAATGCCTTAGGCGTCAGACTACATCAGCCATGACGCCTCACCCAAACTGTGAGAAATGAGTCTGGGTTCAAACTACCTGCCTCAGCCACTATTCTGATGCCGCCACCCGCCTGATGCCACACATCTGCTGCCAGTTTCTCCATCTGCCTACCACCATCTTTACCAGGGACTGGTATTGCCACCCACCTCCACACTGCTGTTGCTGGTGCCGTGACATCCACACTGTGTCATTGTGCCACTCTCTGACCTCATGCTGCTGCTGCTGTTGTTGCTGCTGCGGTCACCTCCACACCCTGTCATTGTGCCACTCTCTGACCTCATGCTGTTGATCCAGCCGACACCTCCACACTGTGTCATTGTGCCACTCAGTGGCCAACTACTGTTTTTGCCACCTCCAGAATGTCATTGTGCCACTGTCTGACCTCATGCTGCTGCTGCTGTGACCTCCACACTGTGTCATTGTGCCACTCTGTGGCCTACTCCTGTTTTTGCCACCTCCAGAAAGTCATTGTGCCACGTTCTGGCCTCATGCTCCTGCTGTGGCTGCTGCCGTAACCTATACACTGTGTCATTGTGCCACTCTGTGGCCTACTCCTGTTTTTGCCACCTCCAGAATGTCATTGTGCCACTGTCTGACCTCATGCTGCTGCTGTAACCTACACACTGTGTCATTGTGCCACTCTGTGGCCTACTCCTGTTTTTGCCACCTCCAGAATGTCATTGTGCCACTGTCTGACCTCATGCTGCTGCCACCGCCACCTCCACACTGTGTCATTGTGCCACTCTGTGGCCTACTCCTGTTTTTGCCACCTCCAGAATGTCATTGTGCCAATGTCTGACCTCATGCTGCTGTGGCTGCCGCCGTCACCTCCACTCTCTGTCATTGTGCCTCTCTGGGTCCTACTCCTGTTTTTGCCACCTCCAGAATGTCATTGTGCCACTCTCTGACCTCATGCTGTTGCTCCTTCCGTCACCTCAACTCTCTGTCATTGTGCCACTCTGTGGCCTACTCCAGTTTTTGCCACCTCCAGAATGTCATTGTGCCACTGTCTGACCTCATGCTGCTGCCGCCGTCACCTCCACTCTCTGTCATTGTGCCACTCTGTGGCCTACTCCTGTTTTTACCACCTCCAGAATGTCATTGTGCCACTCTCTGACCTCATGCTGCTGCCGCCGGCACCTCCACACTCTGTCACTGATGTCGCCACCTGAGCCCTCAGCTTGTTTTTTTCCAGCTGTCGCTGCCATGACATCAGTTTTTTGGTCAGTTTTGCCCTCTTAAGTGCTCATGGGAATTTTATAGTGAAGCGATTCTAAGAGCGGCGGCAGTCATGTGCGTGTCATACTAAAACACAACATTGTATGAAGACCAAACCAAGCTCCCTCTGCATATTTAAGCATGGCACAACGTTCTACAGCACCCTGCAGGCTCTGGGCAGCCTGGAAATAGCTGTTTTTTAACATGATTCGTCCCGAAGCAATTCGGACCGAAACGAATTTTGTCGGAAAATTCGGCGAAGTCACCGAATCGAATTTTTGAGAAATTCGCCCATCTCTAGCTGTAATACTTTATATTTATCCGTCGTTCAGTCTGGGATATGTAGGAATGATATTGGCTCTAGACTGGGGCCACATCACATCCCTCTGTGTTGTTTTTTGGCAGAAATGTGGATACAATGCATGGGGTCCTTGGCGCTCATAACCTACAGAGCCTGGACTCATTCCAGCAGGTGCTGTCCATCCAGGAATCCTTTCAACATCCGGAATACGACAAAGAAACTCAGTGGAACGACATACACCTCCTACGGGTGAGATCTCCTCCATGACCCGGCTCTATGTACGGACCTGGTTTTAGCCTTTTCCTGGTCTCACCTGGGCTTTTCCTCTTTTCACAGTTAAACACATCGGCCACTCTCACTCGCGGTGTAGGAACTATCACCCTTCCTCCCCCGTACTTCATTGTGCCTCCTGGTACCCTGTGCTCGGTGGCCGGCTGGGGTGCAGTGGATAATAGCGAAACGAGTCACCAAGCTCTAATGGAGACAAATACGACTGTGCTTAGCCGCATAGATTGTAGTCTCAGATATAGACATCTCATCTCTTCCAACATGATGTGTGCATCAGCGCCTAAGCGGCAAATCAGAGGCTTCTGCCATGTAAGTGCTAATCCTAAACTTTTAATATCTCCATTTACCCTGTAGTTGTACAGCTTTTAGCATGTAGAGAAAGGAAAATGAAGACTGTTATCAAATACATTGCTTTCTTGATTTTGCTTTCTTGAGGAGAAAGGAGAGATTTTCTCTCTTCTGAGTGCACACAGGTTTCTCTTGGTTACCGACCATCTCTCTCTGTTCTCTCTCTTATCTACTGTTCCAACCATAGTAAGTCCCTCTCTGCTGTCTAGGAATGTTCTAGGAATCTCTAGAAATGGATCATTGGATATTTAAGATAAAGACATGTTTAACTCCTTAGAGCTCTGTAGTCTTGTGCACTACAGATTTAAAATCTCCTGTAATCATGTCACTGTATCAGGCTTAGCTAGGAATATATCAATCTCTGCTATACGACCACCAATAGCCTGACCAGGAAGTGTGAGTTTGAAGCTATAGAACCACCCACAGCCTGAACAGAAAGTGAGAGCCTAAAACTGTCGAACCGCCCTCAGCCTTACCAGAAAATGTGAGTCTGAAGCTGTAGAATCAACCACAGCTTAAACAGGAAGTGGGAGCCTGAATCTGTAGAACCTCTCACAGCCTGAGCAGGAAGTGGAAGCCTGAAGCTGTAGAACCACTCATAACCTGAACAAGAAATGGGAGTCTGATGCTGTAGACCCACCCACAGCCTGGACAGAAAGTGGGTGTCTGAAGCTGTAGAACCATCCACAACCTGAATAGGAAGTGGGAGCATGAAGCCATAGAACCACCCACAGCCTAAATAGGTAATTGGAGCCTGAAGCTGTAGAACTGCCCACACCCTGAACAGGAAGTGGAAGTCTAAAGCTGTAAAAACACCCACAGCCTGAACAGGAAGTGGGAGACTGAAGCTGTAGAACTGCCCACTGCCTGAACAGGAAGTTGGAGCCTGAGCAGTAGAACCACCCACAACCTGACAAGGAAGTGGGAACCTGACGCTCTAGATCTGCCCACATCCAGAACAGAAAGTATGAGCCTGAAACTATAGAACCTCACATAGCCTTAAAAAGAGGGGTAAGCCTTAAGCTGTAAATCCACCCACAGCCTGAACAAGAAGTGGGAACCTGTAGCTGCAGAACCACCCTCAACCTGTACAGGAAGTGGGAGCCTGAAGCTGGCTTTAGCTCTGTGAAACGGCATGGTGAGAAAACCCCTTGAGTCTGTATAGGATATAAACAACCCAAACAAATATATCTATTTGAATTGACATCACCATGGTCAGATGGAGCAGAGACTTTATCTCTAACAAGATTAGTCTGTTTACCTTTGATAAGCACTTGTTTTCACTCACTGGATCTCTGTAACTTTTTTCCTACAGATTAAATCTCCTACACTTATGTCAATATAACACTCAGCTAGTTATAGAGGAGCTAAATATGCTAATCACTGTTTTAGAACCGCCCACAGCCTAACCATGAAGTGTGAGTCTGAAGCTGCCTGTGAAACTGTATCGTGAGAAAACCCCTTTAAATAAAAAAATGATAATATATCACCCAGGGAAGAAAATATCAAATAAGTGTAAAAATACCAGTGTATATAACTATTGTGGCAGTGCGATCATAGACAGTCGCAGGGTTCTGCCACTAGGTGGCGTACGTGCCACCGAGGGCAGGGTCTCGGTGGGGGAAGCCAGGTATTGTCAGTCAGCAACAATAGGGTGCTGACCCTTATACGTAGCATGGCTAATGTCCAGCCATTAAGGCTGGCCTTCCTGGAACAACTGCAGATGGGTGGGTGGTTGTTCCCACGTTCCAGGTCTTTGGGTTCCAGCCCAGGTATTGGGTGCATCTGGAGCACCTATTAAAGGCCTCCTACTACAGGAGATCAGGGGGCGTGTTCAGCTACCTGCAGTGGTGAGTAGCAAAGGAGCTGGAGAGAGGCTCTGGCCCCAGAGGCTTGAAAGAAGCCGCGACCCAGTGGGAGACTGGGAGAAGTTGAAACAGTTTATTGTGGGTTTGAACATTAGGTCCAGCCCACGCATAGAGAGGGACACTCTGTCTCTATATGTTCAGTTAGTGGCTCGACGGCCTGAGGTTTTTGTTGTGGTTTCTGTACATTGTATGCATGTGCCTCAATAAAACTGGCTGTGGCCAGTTTAACACTGCTTCCTTGGAGTTGGAGTGAAGTTTGTGCCACTTCGCTTACCAAAGCGGCGACCCGCTGAGCTAAACTACCCCCCCAGGACGGCCCAGGAGGGCGTCCCGGCGAGAGCAAGTCGTCACATATGGTGGAGGATGTGGGCATAATTGGCACAACCGAAGTGGTGCAGGGTTGGCACGAAGGTGCAAAAAAATTTAAAAAGGGGCCAGAGGCCTAATTGTGACGCGGTGCATTGAGACTGTTACTGCTGCTTTAAAAGGTTTTTTTTTTGCCATGGAGGAGCTGCTCGCCCAGTTGGTGCAGATGACTGCCCAGCAGCAGGAGATGAGTAAACTGTGGGCACAGCGCATGACCCAGCAGCAGTAGATGAGTAAACTGTGGGCACAGCGCATGACCCAGCAGCTCGATGATAATAGAAAACTACGGGCAGAGCTTGAGGCGGACCAGAGAGAGAGCCATTTAAGGCTCCAGGCACAGCTGAAGACCGGCAGAGAGACTGTGTCACACATGAAGTCTGCATAGGAGAAATTTAGGGCCCGAAGTGCAGTGTGGAGGGCGATGTGGAAGATGGGCCCCAGGGGAAAAACGTAGGGCCTTCCCTTGCAGTTTTGGGAAGGGGGG
>JAODAL010021939.1:0-35000 GCA_025379985.1 Phyllomedusa bahiana
TTTGGGGACGGCCCTCCAAGGCAGTTTAAATTTTTTCAACACCCTGGTGTCTCGAACGTGATGCCCCCAAAGGGGACCTTGGGGGAAAGAGCCCGCCCCAAACCCTTTGCGGTTTTGAAGAGCGTGCGGGGACCTGAGACCCAAACCCGCCCACCCCCAGGGGAACACCACCCAGCTCACCCCAGTGAGTTTGTCTCAGAGATATAGCGGCCCTTTGGGCCCGGGTTTTTACTACCCCATGTGTCGGTGGTGAGGGGACTTTTCCGGACACAGTGCAGACAACGCCCCTTAAAAATTTTTAGATGAAAAACTGGCGGCCGGGGCAGGGGACGGCTTTTCTGGCAAAAAAATTTGCCTGCCCGGAAAACTGGTTTTGGGGGGAAAAGCGGGGCCAGGGACTTTCCCGGAACCCCCCCTGTGTCCACCAGAAGGGAAAGGGGCCCAAAAAATTTCCAAAAAAGGCCAAAACCCTTGGCAATGCCGACATTCGGGCTTTTGGGCTTTGGGATGGTTTGGGTTAAAGTTTTTCCCTTTCTGCTCCCCAAACCTGGAAGACAGAAGGCGGCTGTTTGACTGGCCCCTGTACGGCGGGGCAGGTCGTCAAACTGGGGGAAAAGGAGAAGGGGTAAAAAAGGGTCTCGGGTGGTGTTTGGGGGTTATTTTTCCCCGGGCGCCCGGTGGGGGCTGAAGGGAGGCGATCCCGATCTTTAACTGAGAGAAAAGGGCACTGAAACGCCTTGGTTTGGGGGCGGGGGAAAGGAGGAGGGGGAGAAAAGGGGGTGTGACAGCGGTTGGAGGCCCGGCGCCCCCCCTGGCCTTTTAGGCCAAGTTTTTCCCTCCTTTAAAACTCATGCATTCGCTGCATGTGACTAGCCCCATTTGGTGGGGGTTAACCACAAAAGGGTTTCTTGCCTCTTTTTTATGCGTTTACGGAAAAAGGCGGCATATGACTTTCGCGGGGGAAATAAAGGGGCCCTTGCTCAAAAAAAGGCCCGGGCTTGAGAGGTCCGGGCCCCTTTTTGACGGCGATAAGCAGGAGGGGGGGTTTTGCGCTGACCGTGGTTTGGCGGAATCATATCAGGGGACTTCTGCGACCCGCCCTCCCCCTTTTTTTGGGGGGGCCCCCGTTTTTTGACATCCCCCCACGTCTCCCCCTCTTCCACTGATAAGCGCTCGCAAGCAAATTCTGGGGAAAAAAACCGGGAAGGACCCGCAATGCCCGTCATCATCAAAAACCCACCCAACACAGGTGATTTTGGTCGCCCTGTTTTTCTGCCCCCAAAGTTTGGGGGCTAAAGCAAGGGGCACGCAAAGGCATTCCCGGGCCCGCCCGGGGGTTTTTTCCGATTAAACCCGGCTTCCTTCCCCCTCCTCTGATGGCATCATAACGGGGGGGCAGAGCAAAAAAAATAAACCTTTGTGGCCCCTTAAATTTTTTTAACATGCCTTCTGCCCCCAAACCTCATTTTGTCATCAAAGGGGTCTTCAGAAAATGGTTTAAATCCACAGTGGTGGGTACACGAGTTGAAAATTTGGTTTGCTCATGTTTTGGACAGTTTCTGAAAAAGCTAAATGACACATTTGGTCCGTGATTTGCGAGGACGAGGAGGTAAGACTGCCTAGATGCAGGTTGCTTTAAACCCACTAAAGGGCAGATTGGCAAACGGGGGGTTTCGTTACTTAGATTCAAAGGGGCCCTGACCCAGCGATGACAGGCCTGACGGCCTGCAACTGACGATCCCTGGAAAGGCTTTTTGTCGCCAGCACGGAAGGAGCACCTTCTCCTCGAACCTCTACCCCCCTGTCAACCCCCCTCTTTGCTCGCTTTTTCCACCTGCCTTTTTGCCCATTTCAGAAAAATAAAAATTTTTTAGAAGGTTTTGGAAAAGTTTTGGAAATCTCTTATTAAAAGACGGCAAATCACAGCTAATTTTCAAATCCCCCCTAATCAAAAAAAAAAATTGCTGGATTTTAAATTTTTAAATTTCAAGGTTTTCTAAACAACAAATCCCGGACTGGGCAAAATCCAAAAACACTTTTCTGGGTTTTGTTTTTTGGGAAAAAAAAAACGGGGATTTTTTTTCACCATTCAATTCCAAACCCTTTGGGGAATATTTGAATTTTTCTGTTTTTAAGATTTTAAAGTAGAAGCGCGTCAATGAACATTTCAAAAGGGTTGCGCAAAAGTCAAAAAAAAAAGTAACTTTTATGTTTTTATATAATAAACGTATTTTTTTTACCTTTTAATTCACCCCGTGGGAATATAAAATGCTGTTTTAAAGATTTACGTAAATGCTGCGTTTTAAAAAAAAAGTGCTGGGTGCGCAAAAATCAAAAAACACGTAACTGTTTTTTTGATATAAAAACGGGGATTTTTGCACCTTTCAATTCACCTGGGTGAATATGAATTGCTTTTTAAGATTTTTTCGTAGATGCTGCCCTCAATGAAAATTTCTGGGGGGCGCAAAGGGCAAAAAAAAACGTAAATGGTTTTTGTTTTGATATAAAAACTGTATTTTTTGCACCTTTCAATTCACCTGGTGAATATAGAATTGCTGTTTTAAGATTTACGTAGAACGGGGGCAATTTAACAGTGCTGGGAGCGCCAAAAATCAAAAAACACTTTAAATGTTATGTTTTTTAAATAAAAACTTTTTTTTTTTTCAAATTTCAAATTTACCTTTTGTGAATATAGAAATTTTGGTTTTAAAAATTTTCGTAGATGCGCGTCAATGAAAAAAAAAATGCTGGGGCGCAAAAATCAAAAAAAACGAAAATGTTTTTGTTTTTGGTTTTTAAAAAACGGTATTTTTTGCACCCTTTTTTGGGAACAAACAAAACCCTTTTCTGACTACAAGAATTTTCTGGTTTGTAAATTTTTAAATGCAAAAGGGGGATAAACAACAGCACAGGTGAAAAGGGTAAAAAATTTAACACCTATCTGAATTGATCGAAAAAAAAATGGGGTTTTTTTTAGCCCAAAAAAGAGACCTCAGTAACTAGAAATGAGTTTAGCCAAATAAGTTCAGGCTGAACAAATCCAGGAAATAAGTTCAATAGCAAACCCGTTTAAAAAAAAGATATTCCCCCTACAATGTCCCACACAAAATCCCTTGGGGAACTTTATCCGTGTTCTTTTTTAGATAGACTTTTCTGTTTTTTGCCCGCGCCCCCCCCCCCCCCCCCCCCAACCCCCGTGAATTTACAGTGGTAATTCTGCTTTTTAAAATTTTCTAGCTAACTACATAAAATGTTTCAAATCCCAAAACAAAAAAAATTTTGGGAAAGGAAACACACATAAAAGTAAGTTTCCCCCTGGGGCAGAAATAGACTAATTTCCTGATCTGTTTTGGGCCCCAGGCAGAACCAGGGCCCTAACCCAAGAACCTGAGAGCACTGAGGCTGAAACAGGAAAAAGCGTTCTATTTAAAAAAAAGTCATGGGGAATTTTTCCAGCCAATCGCAACCAGTCCCATCCCAGGGCCCTGACGTCGCACACCAAAAATCCAAACCCGCTCTATTCTGTAATCTGATTTGCTGCCGCCAAAATTTTCAGGAAGCGCCGAAAAAGGGCCCATCTTTAAAAGATTAAAGCACCCGATTTTAAAAACCCTTTAAATTTTCGCATGATCTGGAAATTTCGATCAACCCCAAAAACCCCCCGATTTCAACTTTGTTTGATAAAATTTTCCCCCAAAACTAATTTCCCGAAAAAAATTTTTTAAAAAACTTTTTGAGAACCTACAAGATAGGTTACTTCGTACACTCGAGTACTATGGGTATTAAAAGGACGGCATCATGTTCCAGCAGGACAACAACCAAAAGCATATGTCAACATTGGCAAAGAAATGGTTTGATGGCAATGAAGTAGATTGCTGGATTGGCCCACACACTCCCCAGACCTCAACCAAATCGAATATGTGTGGGTAGAGGTGAAGAAAAAGATGTACTCATACCCAAGTGATCTACCAGTATGCACCAACATTGAGAACATGGAGAAGAGACCTGTTCTCAGATTTCGGTTGAGACATGCTTGAATCTGAACGAGAGGTGGATTTACAAAATACTAACAAAATAATAAAATGAAAGTCTCGATTTTTAGGAGCAAAACCGTAACAATGCAGTTACATGACAAAAGTCTTTATAAGACAGCATATGATATATCGTTGCAAGTCAAAATTATATATGCGATAGCCAAGACGATTGTCTATAGAATGATGGAAGCCTTACGTTCAAACTGTAGTGAATGGTAAGATAAAGAACCTGAAAGTCAAACGTTCAAAACATTGTTACCCTTTTTTCTTGACACTGCACATGGTCTATTAGTGTTGATAAAGTGCCCTAATTACTATACTCTGACCTATACATGTTGATTTTACTGATATATTGTCAAAGATGCTGTGCAACCAAATAAAAAGTTGTGTTAATGCAATTAAAGTTCATGGCATTTGCTAAAACACTTTCAGAAAGCAAATGCTTAATATTTTGCTATCAGTGTCAGTTCTGCTTCACTGCTGGGTGTAACCAACACAGAGAGAGAATTCCCCTCCTCTTTGTTTGCAGATAACTAGTAATATGCTTAAAGGGGTCTCTTGTTGTGGCTTAGTTTAATAGCTTATCCAACCTCATTCCTTCCCTGCATTAGCTATATCGGAGAAGGGGGTTGCCTATCACTATTTGTGTCAGAACAAATCCAAAAGTAAAGCTGAACCAGTGCTGAAAATTGGACAGTGGGCAGCTATCCTATTAAGAGTTAATTAGTAAGTGATATCAGTTTTAATTTCAAACACATTAAAATTACTTTTAATTTGACTTGACAACCCTATAATCCTTTCCAGACTTTTGACATACATATACATCACAGTGTTGAACAGGGAGTATGGATTGGTCATAAAAGGACCAAATTATTACATATAAAAGTATCCATGAGAGAGGGAGCCATTGAAATTAAAATGGTTTTAACAAAAGAGGTAAAGAAGGTAAAAAAAAAAATCAAAGAACTCCACTTTTCCTGTTTATTGTATTCAAATGAAAAAGTGTCCCAAAATGGTACCAACAAAAATCAAAACAGGCCTGTCAACAAAAAAATAAAACTTTGTAATCTCAGAAGAAGCAAAGTTCTTAATCATATAAGTGGTAAAACATAATAAAAACTACATCAATTTTGTACAGAATAAAGCTAACATGTCGTAATCCATGTTTTTTCCTATTTGGTTTATTGATGGTGTAGTACATTAAGTGGCACATTGTTACCCAAAAACTATGTATTTACAGGGCTTCTGTTGAACAAAAACACATTTTTTATGGATGTAACAGAGCTTTATGGATATAGCAGAGCCCACTGAAAAGTATTAGAAAAGAAAATATTATGTGCCTTAATATCATGGTGCGTTATCTGTATCTTCAATAAAACACAATTTTCTTGGTTAGTTGCTAATGCATTTTAAGTCCATGGGGCTTTAAAGGGGTGTTCTCGCTGATGGGGACAGTAAAAATAAGTACTTCTGCTATTGGTTTGTGTTACCTAAATCAATTAATATAGCAGCTTTTAGCTAATCTGTGTGTGTCTAGAGCTATTTCTGCATCCTGGGAGTCAGATCACACCCCCTGTGCTGTGATTGGCTGCCTGCATTTCGTTCAACCTCAGGTTGGGAGTAGAGATGAGCAAACAGTAAAATGTTCGCGTTCGAGTCGAACATCGAATAGTGGTGTTCGGTTTGAGGTTCGATTCGAACTCTAGCCCCATTAAAGTGAATGGGAGAAGTTTTTTGGGTTAATTTTTATACCTATACATGTAAGGAAAAGATGGAAATAACATACATAACAGTAAAATGGATATGTGGAACAAGTTAGTGAGGAAAATGTGGCTCCAAGAGTGACAAAAAAAAATTGAGAGGCTAAAATACTTTCATTCATTCATTCAGTCCTTTCATTGGCTAACTGAAAGATGAGGAAAGCTTTCAAGCAGGGGCGTAGCTAGAAGAGGTGCAGCGGTAGCAGCTGCTACGTGACCGTATATCCTGAGGGGGCCCAAATGCCCTTTTGACACATAAGAAGACAACGGTATTGGAAATGGCACAGGGGTAATTGGGGGGGAAAAAAGGGGAGTTGGGGCAGAATTCCGTCAGGGCCCAACAAAAAGACCCCCTGATAGTTAAAAAATAGGACTAAAAATGGGGGGGGTTTAATCTCCCAAAAAATGGGAATCCGCAAAAAAACAGAGAGATGACTATTAACACTATTTTTTACTATTTTGCCATGGCAAATTTAAAACCTATCATTTCTCAATCATAAGACACTAAAACAAAATTTTTATATTACTTAACCTCTAACGTACTTTTGAAAACCTTTTTTCAACCTCTAAATTTTTTTTTTTCCACTTCTAAGGGAAAACCCCTTCCATATCAATCTGGGAACCCCAAAAACCCTTATTATACCAGTAATTTAATAACTTCAGTAAGGACCCCAAAGCATCCACTGGCACTACCCCATCTAATGACAAAAAAACATATAAGGCTTCCTTGTAACACCCTCTGCAGCGGTGACATTTTGTAACAGAGGTAAAAATCACAATTAAAATGTCACTGACCCCCCCAAAAAATTTTCACCCTAACCTGGCTTCATCAGGGTAAGAGGTCCGGCACATGTGGTGTAGCTCACCCCTGTTATACCCTCTTAGGTACACACCTATTCAGGTCTCACTAATTAGCCATCAAAAACCACAAAACCCATTCCCCTTTTTTTCTCTCCTACTTCATACTGAACCATTTCTGCCACTGACCCCCAGCCCCTAAACAGCATTCCTAAACCCTTTTCACCACTCCATAGCGGGTTTTTCTCCCCCTATTTTACCTGCCGTCCACACCTCTGCTGATTAAAGGAAATATCTCCCTGACTGTAGGGATTTTCCTCCAACTTCTCTTACATTATTGTTCTCTGGCTCACTAGAACGGACTAAAGAGAATAAGTTACTTTTCCCACAGCACACACCACTTTCACCCCCCATGAACCCCTTCTTCTCCTTTCTGATAGCATATTCATTGGAATACAACTCCATTGTACTGTACACTATGTCTTTGTCTTTTTCCCAGAACCACTTCTCCCTATAACCTCATATACAATTCTTTTAATAAAACTATGCATATTCATTGGAAACACACTCTATTGTACGTACACTATTGTCTTAGTCACTTCCCTGAACCACCTCTCCTCTGTACATAACATATTCATTTTAATAAAGCTACAGGCCCATGGTTACCCCACCCTCCCTCCTGTGTTTCACCTCCCACCTTCCCCATTAAAGTTTCCCCCTTTTTTTGCAGTCAGGGTACCACCAAATTTTCATCACGTCACAATGAATACAGAAACGTTAATACTTTTTTTTCCATTTTTTAAATTAAAGTGTATTGCATATACTGCATTCAAATTACACAAAATCAACCAGCGAGCAGAAACAATAATCTATACCTAAAAAGTTTTCCACAATAGAGGTAATCTACACCCGAACTGCATCTCATCACAGAAACGCAAGGTATAATTATATTTCAGTTTAAACAAGCTTTTCATACCAGAAAAGTATGCATATACCCCAAATTTTTTAAAATACAAACTGTGGCCTCATTGATCAACACCCACATCATTGCAAACAAAGGGAAAAATGGGGGACAAGGTGGGGGCAGAAGAACAGGAGGGAATGGGGAGGAGAGAAAAAAAAAGCAACACCTATGTGAACTCTGATGCTTCATATCATTTTCAACCGTGCTAGTAACCACAGGCCGTACTTTAAACACAATATTATTTTTCTACAAATATTATATAGGGAACAGCAAGTTTAAAAAAATCTGAAAATGAAAAGCCCTCATTTAGGCCTGGGGTTTCAATGTAGAGTCTATAATCCATCTTGCCTCTTTCCGCAACAAAACTACATCCCAACGCCCTTTCTTTTCCCTAGATTTTCACACAGATGCCCCCAAAAATTTAACACCCTATTCAAACCCTTTGTACTTTAAAAGTACTCGCTAGGGGGGGGGTCCCCTCTAGTTTTTTAAAAGTACTCAAAGTTTCGAATCCGACGAGAAACCTTGTATTGTTTTTACTACAAAAATCTTGGGGCAGGACAAAATAGCTCCATAAATCACCCCTCTGGGTTTTTCAGTTGAGAACTTTTTTTTCAAATCTTCTCTTATCAAGGGATTAACAAATTCTTAGTTTTCCATAAAAGGAAAAGAAAGAACAGTTGCCCCAGGGATTGAGCCTACCACCGAGACCGCAAAAACCAAGTTCCTTTACCCCTCTCCCCGCAAGAGGGAACTTAATGGGGAAGGTGGGGGGGTGAAACCAGGAGGGAGGCTCTAACCAAGGGCCTGTGCTTTATTAAAATGAATGTAAAAGGAGGTGTAATGCAGTACACTGAAAATTAAATGATTCTGGGGTTATATTAAAAACCATGTCCAACTGTGAGCCCCCCCACCCCCCTCTTTTGAATGGAATTGTAAGGGTCTGCAGATTTTCACCCCAGCCTTTTTTTACGTTACTTTCTCAAATATTTAATGAAAGGGTTTTTATTACGCTTTATTGCCAAAGTTGTATATGCAAGCGGTCCAGAAAAAACCTGATGACCTCGACCCCCCCCCCCCCCAATCATAAAACCATTGGGATAAAAAAAGAAAAGGGCATTGATCGTCCACACAGAAAACGCAGTCCGGAAAATTTCCTCATTTAGGATAAAGCCCCCCACCCCATAAACAATCAAATTCCACCCACCCATTATATTTTCACCATAAAAGATAGGAAAATAGAAAGGGGGGAAACCTGAGGGGTTTTGGGCCATAAAACACATACCAGACTAAAAACTGTGTTCATAGCCGGGGGTTAAATTTCTGTTTGACTGTGTTCCATTTTTTTTTCATCCATGCCCCTTGGGATCAAAGGGCGACACCTTGAAATTTTGGAAATCCTAAGTTTTTTAACTTTTTATTTTCATAACGTTTGACGTATGTCATATCATTTTTTATTGTATTTTGTTTAGAAAACATTGTACCTATCCTCTTTTTAAAAGTTAAAAAGTAAAAGTTTAAATTTCTTGCACTGCACGATCCTTTCCCCTTGAAGGAGTGTTTTTTTTTTGTACTGCTGGAAGCATGAGGGGGCCCTTAAGCATTTTTTACGTGTTTTTAGAAATCTTTTTAGGAACAATCCTTCCGGCGATTCCTTTTTTTGTTATTAAGGGAAGGTGGGGCAGGGGATAAACTTTGGGGTGCTGGAACTTCTTGTGGTGCGATTTTATGCTTGATTTGCTACCTTTTAAAGGGGTGAGCACAATAAGATAAATCTCCCCCATTACAGTGTCCCCCAGTCACTGCAGGTTGATTGTGTACTGACAAATTGGGGTGGCAAAACGGGGGATTTTTTTTCTTTTTATTACAGCATTAGTGTTTGGGTTTTTAAGCAATTGATTCCCTGCACAAAAACGGTGATCTTTGTGAAGATACACCATCTTTAAAAGAACTAACCAGTGCTTACTTGGCTTTACCACAATCATTTTCCCTTCCCGTTTTTCTTTTTTTATCTTTTTTTTGGCAAAGGTGCTTTGAAGATGGCACCCCTGTACAAGAAGCACAGCAAAGAAACTCTAAAACGCTTATGCAAGGGGGAGAGATAAACCCCAAACCCCGGCACAAACCGAAGGTTCAGCTGATCCGTGAGCTCCGGAGCAGGATTTGCAGAAGCGGAAACAAAAGCGTTAAGAGAACGAAAATGCAACGCAAAATCCAATTGACGGTTTTTTTTGCCCTGAAATAATTTCCCCTAAAAGACACCCGCAGGGGGCGTTCTCAAGGGGGCATGGACTTTGCTCTGGCACGGCCTTTTGCACAGTTTGGGCGCTTTGGACCCAAATTTTGCCCTCAATTTATCCGCAATACCACAAGCGGAGAGAGGGGCGCTGCTGCGAACCAGGCGTGCGAAGGGGGCCGACCCCCCAAGCCAAAGGGACCTCAAGGCGCTGGCACGACTTGAAAGGGGGGGGTTTTGCCACACCCTTTATCCCAGGATACAAACCCTTTGAAACCCCACAAACACTTTCCTGTGATGAAAAAATGGGGATTTAAAGATTTTTTTCCCTAAAATTTTTGAAAGACTTGTAGACAATATCATCTGCCCAAACCAGTCGGAACGATACTGCCCCCCAGACTAAGGGCAAAGCCTGGAGGTTTTTTTTTTTCGGACCCCCACCCAGAGCAAACAGGGCTATATGCCATAAGAAAGCTCGGTCATAATATCACCAAAAACTCCGGAGGTGTACGCAAAAAATTTGGGAGGCAGAAAGGTCCCACACAGGTACGCAGTTTGGGGAAGCAACTTAAGTGCCACCCCTGCAACAAGGGTAGAAGGACTCTCTTTTTTTCCGCTTTTGACGACCTGTTGAATCAAATGGTCAAGGAGCAGCTTCTTCATATCTTCCTGCAGAGTTCGTCATTTTGTCGGCTGGAAGCCCAAGACGCCAGAGAGGGGGCTGAACTGGAAACTTCTATTTTGCCAACGGGGACGCCAGAAGCCCGGAGAACACCTGAGTCCACCTGGAGAGAGGAAAGCCTGCTGGGGATCCCCGCCCCCCTCCCCATAATCACCTGGGCACCCTCCAGACTCCTCCCAGGTCCCCGAGACCCACACGCCCATTGACGACATGCCAAATTTTTTAAATACAAAAAAGGGGGTGGGGCATGTTGTGCCAAATTTTCCCAGACAAGCGGGGGGGGAGTACCCAAGGCCCACACGCCCTTTTTAAAAACACCCCCCCTTTCCCATCAAAAACTTAAACGGGGACTGCAGAAGGAGAAACATAACCTTCAACCTTCCCGTGGGCAGAAAAGTCGCCAGGGGCTTCAAAGACAGGGGAGCAAGGTGACTGTTGGCGTCCAGAGATGGTGGTTTGCAAAGGATATTTTTCCCGGGGAAAGACCACCCCCTGACCGATTTGGGGGGAGTCCGCCTGCTATACCAAGGCCCCGTGTTATCGGACGGGGGGGCGGGCCGAGGGATGAAGAATGGGAATCCCTACTACCCCCTCAAAGGTTTTTACGGGTAAAAAAAAAGCCCCCTTGGGGAATTCCCCCGAAAATTACGTCCCGACTCCCCCCTCCGAAAGGCCAACCCCAAAAACCCCAGATTGTGATTCCCCACAGAGACTGTGCAATACTTCCGGAAATGCCCGGTTTGGAAGGGAAATCGACAGTGGTTTACCTCTAAATGATCCACTGATATGTGACTGTGAAAAACGACTGCCCTATGTCACACCGTCCCATATCAGGTTTGCCTGCAACCTCACTTTGTGTCGGCTGACCGCCCCAGGCAATTTTCTGCAAGATCAAATTGCAAGTTGAGGGTGGAAGAGTCTGCACCCCCCCCTCAACCCCCTTCTGCGACAGTCACAGCTCTCACATGCTTCCAATTATCAGATCACAGGGAAAGGGGACTGACGGGCCCCAAACGCCCTCCCCTGGGGATCTGATATTACGGGTCATGGGGAACAGGGACCAAACCAGGCAAATAAGTGGGGATCACTGATAGCACCCCCTGATGTTGGCCAAAAACCCCATGGGGTTAACAGGGACATCCCATGTCCCCCGCCTCCACAAGGACCCCCCCCAGCCCTGAGGGGAAGTTTTGTACAATTTTTTGGATACTTGCTGGACTCGATAATCAAAGCCTGTGGCTGTATCACAGCCGTTATGAGGGCCCCGTGTATCTCACCGTTGTGCTGGATTTACGGTGCTAGGCTGGTTGCGCCAACATCAATTTACCTACCTGTTTTTGTGGGCCCCAATGATCCCCCCCACAGATACTCTCGGAAATATATGAACCTGCGACATGTCCCGCCTGTAATGCTTGGTGCCTCTGTTCAACTTGCCCATGACCGGACGTTGCGGAAAATAAGGTTTATCCAACCTGAGGGGGTTTTAAGACTGTTATGGACAATAAAGATTTATCCAAGCCTGAGGGGGTTTTCTCAGACGTTTATGGACAATAAAGTTTTTCCAACCCAGGGGTATCCCAGATGGTAAAGTGGGGGATGGCAATCCCCAGTCTGTTGCCAGTACCAACAGCTCATGGGTTGTCTGAGCCCCCTGATCATGCAATCGTTATGCACGGGGAGAAGTGTAAACCAAACAAAATTTGTTGCTCCTCCTGCCCCGTGGGGGGATCCCCCCCCATGGGAGTAAGGTGCCCCCCTTTCCCAAACTGTTGGACCAAACCCAAAAATGTGGAATAATCTCCCCCCCAAGGGTTTTTCCCCCCGGGGCTGAAGTGGGTAAAACTTTAGACCCCGTCATAGAGGTAATGTGTCCACACATTTTAAAGTGTATATGAAACCCTCCAACGGGAAAACCCCAACACCAATTCTGATAGTTCAGAAAACAGAAAGGCATTGATGTGGAATGCCCAAAGGGCTCTCCGCCAAGGAAGACGGAGGCATAGGTGGGCTCACAATGGCAGGTGGGCCAGTCCCCCACCCCACCCAAAAGGGGGGGATGTAATGTAGGGAGGGGTAATCAAACACGAAAAATTTAAAATGTATTCTGGATTATCATAAAACCCTGTCTCAGATTTTTGAGCCACCACCCCCCTCTTTGAAGGGAAATTTTTACTGGTTGCAGATCTCACCCCCAGCCTTTTGACGTTACTTAACAAAATGTTTTTGATAACAGGGTTTATTACGCTTATTTTCCCAAAATTTTAATGCAAACTTCCAAAACCTGATGACCTACACCCCCCAAACAAAAACCATTGGGGGTAACAAAAGAAAGTCATTGATCGGTCCACACAGAACCTCGTGTTCCATCATGTGGGGATAGTAACAAACCACTCACAGAAAACCAATAATGATACAACCAGGGTTACACACTCACTACAAAAATCACAGTATTTTTTTAAAAACCCATCCTAAAATATAACTTTTAAAATATATCCTTAAAATATAACAACAAAACCTACAAAACACCAGGGAGTGAATGCCTGGGTATTCAACACCAGATCTAACCCCAAAAATGTTTTCTCAACACCACAGATCAACAAATAATGTTTTCCAAAAGCTATTCCTTTCCCTTAAACCTAGCTTTTTCCCCGCAAAAATCCTCAAATAAGGAAGGGGAAGCGCCCCAAAAAAAGGGGGGCCCCCCCTTTTTATGACTACCCTGTTTAAATAACTATCTATGATGAGAACAAATATATCGCACAGAATACCACACCAATGTGTCACGATTGGCAATACCCAAGACAAATGTGAAAAAACACAAACCTCTAAAATCTATATACATAAAAGATAGAACGAAAATATATAGCTCAGCATATATACTATTCTGTCGATATCTTTCTTCCCCTTTAGCATTCGGTATAATTTCTAGTAATAAAGATAATCAGAACATCACCATTCCTAGAAGACCAAATGCAGTATATATACTGTCATATAGATATCTTACTTCCCTTCTTATTTAGCATAAATTCTCTTTCCCAACGCGTTTCTTCCTCTCAGGTCATGGAGGAGTCCTCAGGGGAAAATATAAAATCCTTCCATCGATGCCGGATATATACAAGCACTAGTAGATAGATGTGCCTCACAGGGCTCCACTTCACAAACCAATTTAAATCCCCGCGCTATAAGAGGGAACGCCCACTAGCCAGGTGTACACCTTAAAACCTCTATAACGGCCCACTAAGATTCAGAATGCTCAATACCTTAGACATAGAGGCAACCTTTTCGTGAGACTCGCACATAAACCGCATCCTGCACACATACGGCAAACTTTGTAAGTACATACATCGCGTCCGTCTATTCATTGGGTAGCCTCGCGAGAGTATAGAATCTCGCGCATGCGCATTGGTGATACTGCCAAGACGGAAAACGCGCATGCGCAGAACGATCAACTCCTTTCAGGAGTATGCGCCTGCGCACTAGCGATACATACTCTAGGCGGCACTATCTCCACTGCTGCTGTGAAAATCACAGCAACATAATGGTAAGATGTAACAGAGATTGGTTACAAAGTATATACGTTCAACCTCTCGTATAGGTTTCAATGCGACCGCAACAGAGTAACCAAATCACGGGCCTTTGATTTTATATACAGATGTTAGTATTATTAACAGAAAATACCCTTATCGTGAGGCAGACCCCTAGTGAAAAAATGAAATTTGGATGATCATCAACACTGATAACTAGATACTACAAGGTCTAAAGGCTATTATGCCCCAATGGACCATAACACACAAAATGTGTACAGATGAACCCAGACGACACTGAATGAAAACTAAATATTCAAATAAAACACCCGAAATACATGAACTCATTGAGGCCGCTAGGTTGTAGGGTCTTTAGCCTAAAGGTCCATTCGGTCTCTTTGCACATTAATTTTTTGTCAAGATCTCCCGTCCTTGCTGTCATATTAATTTTTTCAATACCAATAAATGTCATGCCTACAAAGGTGCCTCCATGTTCTTCCCATATATGTCTGGCAGGGGGGGTCTCTCGGCGATGTTTTATACCCCAACGTGTTCCCCCTATTCTGGTCTTCAACTGCCTAATAGTTTTACCTATATACTGTTTTTGGCAGTGGCATGTGCCCCAGATAAACTACAACCTTTAATGGAGCAATTAATAAAGTCACTTTTATCTCATAAGTGCATCCCGTGCTATAACTTATGAATTCTTTCGTCTTAGCTATAATGGGCACGCTACAATTTCCACATCGAACCATCCCACAAGGCTTTCTCTCAAGCCATGATTTTCCCTTGGGTGGGGGCATATATGGCTAGTACGAGCCTATCCCTCATAGATCTTCCCCTTTTTTAAAGGTAATTAGGGGTCTAGGTGGTAAAACCTCACTGAGATCTTTATCAGTAAGCAAGAATGTCCCAATATTTGCTAATGATTTTCTCTGACTTCTTGATTTTTAAACGTCAAATGTCCAATAATTCTAGGGATGGTCTCCGATCCTCTCTCTTTAGGCTTACCATTGGGGGAGTGTACTTCTTGGGCCCTTTCTAGAGCAGTCTTAAAAAGGGAGGTTTTAAGTATGAAAGGGTACCCCCTTTCAAGAAATCTCTCCTTCAAATCGTCCGCTTGTTTGTAAAAGTCTTCCACTCTCGAAAAATTACGCCTCACTCTTAGATATTGGCCCTTGGGTATCCCTTCTTTAAGACGAGTGGGGTGATGACTATCCCATCTTAAAAGGCTATTCGTAGCTGTTTTTTTACGAAAAATCGTTGTTTGTAGGTTACCCAGTGAGTCCTTCCTGATACAGTTTTTTTGATAGTAAGCAACCACCCTTATAAGACAATCAAGTGTCCACCCACCTCATTATATTCTCAGCCAGTAAAAGAGTAGGCAAATATGAGAGAGGTGGGGAAACCTGGACAGAGTTTTGGGTCTATAAAACACATGGCCAGTGTGGGGGCCCTGTAAGCATTTTTTACGTGTTTTTAGAATATCTGTTAGGAATCAGATTCCTTCCGGCTGATTCCTTTTTGATTATTGAAGGAAGGTGGTGGCAGCGGATAACTTTGTTGTGTGATTTATGCTTGATTCGCTACCTGATTGATAGGTGAGCACAAGTGGAGATAAATCTACCCCATTACAGTGGCCCCCAGTCACGTGCTGGTGAGTGTGTACGTGACAATGAATATGTATATCAGATACAGAAGAGAGGTGGTTCATGGGAAGTGACTAAGACAATAGTGTGCAGTACAATGGAGTGTGTATTCCTAATGAATATGCATAGTTTTATTAAAATGAATATTAAAATGAATATGTATATGAGGTACAGAGGAGAAGGGGTTCATGGGAAGAGACTAAGACAATAGTGTACAGTACAATGGAGTAGGTATTCCCAATGAATATGCATATCAGACATGGAGGAGAAGGGGTTCATGGGAGGTGATAAAGCTGGTAGTGTGCTGTGGAATGTAACATCTATTCTGTTTAGTCCGTTCTAGATGAGCCACGCAGACACAATAATATAAGAGAAGTTGGATGGAAGTCCATCACAGTCAGGGCAGATATCTCCATTAATACAGCACGCAGGTGTGGACGGCATGGTAAGATAGGGCAGAAGCCAGCTATGGAGATGGTGAACGTGTCTGAGGAATGCTGTTTATGGGAGCATGGTGTCAGTGGCAGCACATGGTATCAGTATGCATGTAGGAGAGCAAAAAGGGGGATTCAGTTTTGTGGATTCTCTGATGGCTAATTAGTGAGCACCTGAATAGGGTGTGTACCTAAGAAGATAAAAAAGGAAGTGAGCTACATCACATGTGACCGGACCTCTTACCCCTGATGAAGCCAGGTTAGCTGGTGAAACATGTTGGGGAGGTCAGGCATGACATTTTAAATTGTGATTTCTCACCTCTGTCTACAAAATATCACCCGCTGCAGAAGGTGTTACAAGGAAGCCTTATATGTTTTATGTCCATTAGATAGGGATAACTGCCCAAGTAGGATGCTTGGGATCCCGTACTGGAGTTAGTAAATTACTGTGTATACATAAGGTTTTCATTTTAGTAGGTGGGGTTCCATCAGACTTGATAATGGAAAGGGAGTTATTCCTTCAGAAGTAGGAAGGGAAAAATTGAGAGGTTAGAAATCAGGTTTTTAAATAGTGTGTATAGAGGTTAAGTACATAATAAAAATTACATTTTAGTGTCTAATAGATTGAGAACTGATAGAGTTTAAGTTTGCCTATGGCAAAATAGTAAATATAGTAATGGGTGGGGGCCCAATTTGATTTAGCCTGATGGGGCCCTGAAACAGTTAATAGATGACTGATGGCAGCCCTGGTAACAGGGGATTCCCAGTTCACTTTTTCCACCAGGCCCCAAGAACTTAAACTTATGCCTCTGCAGGCTGGACTAGATTAGATGGCAGTACCATTGGTGGCAGCAAAAACATGCCAATGAGGAACATGGAGGTTCCGGCTCGAATAGATTAGATGGCAGTACCATTGGTGGCAGCGACAACATGCCAATGGGGAACAAGGAGGTTCCGGTTCGACAAGATTAGGCAGCAGTACCAATGGTGGCATCGAGAACATGTCAATAGGGAACAGTGAGGTTCCGGTTCTATAGTAAAATGTTTGGTTCGGGTTCGAGAAAATTGAGATGTTTGACTCGAACTTAACTTTTCTTGAACGGTTCAATCAACACTAGTTGGGACACGCCCCCTGTGCTGTGATTGGCTGACCTGCGCTTTCTGTGCTCACTTTCCTCTTAGTCATGTTTCTCTTTGCTCCTCTCAAAGTGATAGCTCTAAAGTAAAGGATCTGGGAAATTATTGAGTTTCTTTAGCTGACTGATTCACTCCCCCACCCACCCCACAAACACACACCCTATACACTCTGCTCTGCCCACCCATATAACACACCCTTATACACTCTGCTCCCCCATACATATCACACACCCTTATTCACTCTGCCTGATAAAAAAGGGGGGAGCAAAGTGCATTTCTCACATTTGTTTCATCATTTCAGGCTGTATTTATAACTGTTAACATGATGTTCTGGTTAGAAGTAGTGTTGAGCGATTTAATCGAGATCGGCAAAAATCGAGATTGAGAAAGATTGAAATCGAGAAACCAGTAAAAATCGACACGATCTCGATTTTTGGAAAATTGATCATCTCTAGTTAGAAGAATTGCTTGTAGGGCCTGGGAGGGAGGTGACACATACAGCTCGCCAGGCATGAGAACTGAACATTGCAGGAGGTCTGGAAAACTGTCACATCTAGTGTTGAGCGATTACGTTGGCTATTGACATCATGCGATAGTCGATAGTCGGCCACCATCGATAAGGTTTTTCGATAGTGAGCAGTCAATTATGAGCGATGACATAAAAGTCTATGGGAGAGCAACAACACCTTCATTCTTACACCCAAACAGGGTGGAGAAGCTGGAATTAAAATCCACAACGGGTCAAAATGGATACCTGCTACATCTTAGGCAACACCTTAGGTTATTAAAAGCCACAGAAAAAAAAACACACAAACATTCATATCCCTGTCTTGTTACCACGCAGGGACCCTTAAACCTGCATCACCACAAATTAAAAAGTGCCAGAAGGAGTATGATTTGAACCATTCATCTTACTTGAACTGGACATTGAATATCCCTGTCCTGGAACGCAGCATGACCCTTAAACCTGTCTGACCCACAGATTAAAAAGTGCCAGAAAAAGGAGTCTTTCAACCACCATTTTAGTTGAACTGGTCATTGACTATATCTGTCCTAGGCCACAGCATGACCCCCAAACCTGCATGCCCCCCAGATTAAAAAGTCCCGGGAAAAAGGAGTCTTTAAACCACCATTTTAGTTGAACTGGGACATTTGACTATCCCTGTCCTGGGCCGCAGCATGAGCCCAAACCTGCATGACCCCAGATTAAAAAGTCCCGGGGAAAAGGAGTCTTTCAACCACCATTTTAGTTTCACTGGACATTGACTAAAACTGTCCTGGGCCACAGCATGAGCCCCAAAACTGCATGACCCCAGATTTAAAAAGTGACGCAAAAGGAGTCTTTCAACCACCATTTTATTTTTCACTGGACATTGCTATAACTGTCCGGGGCAACAGTATGAGCCCCAAACCTGCATGAACCCCACATTTAAAAAAGTGCGGAAAAAGGAGTCTTTCAACCACCATTTTAGTTTCACTGGACATTGAACTTAAAACCTGCCCTGGGCCACAGCATGAGCCCCAAACCTGCATGGACCCCCACATTTAAAAGTGCCGGAAAAAGGGGCCTTTCAACCACCATTTTAGTTTCACTGGACATTGACTATTACCTGTCCTGGGCCACAGCATGAGCCCCAAACCTGCATGACCCCCACTTTTAAAAAAGTGCCGGAAAAGGAGTCTTTCAACCACCATTTGTTTCACTGGACATTTGACCTATACCTGTCTGGGCCACAGCATGAGCCCCAAAACCTGCATACCCCAGATTTAAAAAGTGCTGGAAAAAAGGAGTCTTTAACCACCATTTTAGTTGAAGTGGACATTGACTATACCTGTCCTGTGCCACGCATGATCCAGGGCCGGAGTTACGTGGGTGGCGGTGAGACCCCAAAGGCTGGCGTCCGTCATCTATTAACACGCAGGTTAAAAATCCCCTGATGCGAGCAGGCAACGAAAACTGTCGTGCTGAAGCAGAGTGCGGAAGCGGAGGAGTGTGAGAACTCCAGCCTTCCTCATTTAAAACAGTCTTACCTGGGTAGCGCTTGCCCCTCCGTATGAGTGTGGACCAATTGAGTTCACTTGGAAATACTGGTGGTTAACGCTCCTGTTACACCCAGGTGCCCTTTATTTTGGGCATTCTTTTTCTCCATTTTACTCAACGTGTGGAGGAAATGGACCCCTGTACTTTGTTCTCTGTCCGTGCCCCCATACTCCATGTCCTCTGAATACCTACATCTGGTCAAGTTTTCTTGTACCTCCCTTGTACAATTCAGAGGAATTTTTTTAACCAGCTATTTTGTACATGCAAGTTTTTTAGTACTTTAATTCTAGAAAACACATTTTTAAAATCGGATGGAATCCAACCATGTCTTTGTTTCTCTTTTTTAATTGTATTAAATGGGTTGTCTCAATAAAGGGATTGATTTGCTATGTTAAGACTTCGCAAAAACAAGTAAATTTTGCAATATGTGTCCATTTACAGTGTCCTACCCATTCCTTGTTTCTGACAGCACCCTCACCCTTGAGCACTTTGACCATTGTGAAGAACAAATGTCTGTTAGAAACAATTTTTTTTGAATAGGGACCTGTAGTATAGCTGCATGTCACAGCAAAAAGCCTCCAAAATTCAAAGCATGACCTTGAGCCAATTTGGGACAATTGTGAAGAACAAATGTCTGTTAGAAACAAACATTTTTTAGAATAGGACCTTTTAGTATAGCTGCCCTGTCACCCGCAAAAATGCCCCCAAAAAATTTAAAACATGACCATGAGGGCCACTTTTGACAATTGTGAAGAACAAATGTTATTAGAAACAACATTTTTTAGAATAGGACCCTGTAGTATTGCTGCATTTTTAAAGCAGCATTTACCCAAAAAAATTTAAAAAATGACTTCCTCAGCCACTGTTAAAAATTGTGAAGGAGAAATGCCACTTAGAAGCCACATTTCTGTTCCAAAGGACCATGATTATTGCTGTTTTCTCACAGCAACATGACCCAAAAAATTATAAATATGACTTCTCAGCCACTGTTAAAAAATTGTGAGGCAAACATCACCCAAAACCCCTTGACAATGTAAAAAATTCTAAAGATGAAGTGAGTAAATGGAATATGGTTTTGTCATGAAACCTTGGTGTCTTTTTAGTCTCCTCACAAACAAAACCAGCAAAATGAACTGTTGGGAATTGGAATAAAAAAAATTGCAGTAAGAAATGATCATTTAAAATAAGTTTTTCAAGAGGACCATTTCTGTTTGGAGAGGAATGTGAAGTAGACTAGCAAACTAATCGGTGATCTCGGCAATTGGGGCCACAACATCATTCAGAGATCCATTTCCTGATTCATCTTGATGAAATCAAACGATTCCACATTATCTGTGGAAAGCCGGATGCGTTTGTCTGTAATGACTCCTCCGGCTGTGTGAAGGTCCGCTCAAGATATGACGTGGCTGCTGGGCAGGGACAAAAACCTCTATGGTGTGGCGAGCAAGCTCGGGCCATTAGTCCATTTTGGATACCCCGAAGTCTATTGGGTACGGAACTCATACAAAAACATCGGTGTTGAGACGCAGATAGTCGTTCAACATGATCTTAAGCTGGTCTCTGGGTGTTGTATCTGTGGCCTGCATTGCATGCGTTTGGGGAGGTGGTAAATAAAGATTGCCAGAGGTCACCCATTAGGTTCTGCACCTTGCTGCTGCTGCGTGCTGCCCCTGCTCCGCTTCGGCTACTTGGCCACTTACTGCTGTCACGTCGCTGGCGTTGTTCCACCGTGACATTTGAAGAACGTGAAGCAGACGCAAACAGATGTCTCCAGTTGATCAAATCAGCAAGGTCTCCAATTTTCCTGCATTTTACTCTCTATTTGGGTGGGTGGAAGGAAAGTGCTGAGTTTTGTTTTGTACGGGAATCCCGGAGGGTGGCCACCCAGTAACTGGGTTGTTCATTTTGATGGCCTTAATGTGAGGATCATGTTGGAGGAAATGGGAGCATCCAAGCACTCATGTGAGAGATGAAGCCTTGAGTTCCCAAGCCTCTGGGTTGAGGGGCACTAGCAAACTCATTTTTCCCCATCTGCCTCAAATTCACGCCAACCTCTTTCCAAGGCAGGGAGGTCGGTGTTAGGAATACCTCCTCCTTTTCCTCCCCCGCTTCCCCCGGCACAGCTTCAACACAGCCCTGAAATTGCTCAGATGATGCACCCTGAAGGCTGAGGTGCCGCCTTGCAAATAGCTCTGGACCCTGAAACACTGCCTAATGAAGATCGATAAAATTGAGAAACTGTCGGGCCTTGTGGATTTTGAGGAGAGAAAAGGCTCCGTGTCCCATCGTGGGCCGTCTTCCTCCTCCGTCCTGGCGGGACCTGATGTTTTCGAGTGTTCCCAAAGATAGTTCCAGAACTAAGATCACACAATGCTCATGCTGACAAGGGCATCGTCCGCACTGACCATTTTGGTTTGGCTTCTTCAAAACTGGCAAAGGATGGTGCAGGCCCCTTTCAACCAGGATACGGGTGCTTTACCAAAGGAGGGTTGCACCACAAAGAACTCCAGGCTCCGTAATCGTAAGAGATGAGCTTTATTTCCCAATAATTAAAACACAGCAGTGCAAAAAAACTAAATCACAGACCCTATGCAAACGAATCTGACGCCCTTTCGAGTATTAAAACTTTCTCACAGATGGCAATTCCTATGTTTGCTTGTATATTTAAATAAAAATAAAACCAAACATTGCAGTTTTTTATGATCAATGGTTTATCGTTTTGCCTTTTAAAAGGGGAAGACAACCATTGCTAATTGTATCCAATGGGTGTCTATGCAAGGGGGAATCTTCAAATTATATTATATAGCAGATTGTTCGTAATTAAGGCCCTGTGGTACCTTGTACCCGTTTAAAAACCCAAAAGGCTCTTCTGTTCTTATTTCTTTTCCCAATTCCCCCTCTGTCTGGGCAGTTACTGTTCTATAGCTAGTATTAAGATTCAAACGTCACCTTTATGGACTTTAGGGTGTTGGCGCATGACACGGACCCCTGATTTTTTTATATCGCAATATGTTCCATATGCGAGTCTTTACTTTTCGTGTCGTGCTCCCTTAATTTTTTTTTTGACCCAATTGTACCTCAAAAAATACACAAGTGTGAGGTTAATTCAAAAATTGTTTGATTTAAATTCTCTACCATTTTGGCGTCCTGAAAGGGCTAGTTTAAAGCTCAAAATTTCATACATTGAAAATGTTGCCGCCCCACTTGAAGAAGCCCTTTTGAGACAACCATGTTTTCCATATGTATTTCTCCCACTGTAGGTGCTGGGTGATATTATTATTTATCGTGTTTGTTCTTTTCTAGGAACACCCAAGTACTCGCCATCCTAATTAATTTCAGCCAATGTTTCTGACCTCCCGTAGGTTAATTAATATTTTTATGTAATATAGTTTTATTCTCATCTAAAGTTGTTGCTTTTACTTGGTGGTGAATAATTGATTTTTTATTGAGATGGGGTTTTTTTATCGGTGTATTATCTTCCCAACCAGCTACTCAATTTAGCTGTTGAGTTTTATTTCACTTCTTTCATTTTGCTATTTTAGATCTCTCGTAATCATATACCCTCTCCTGTACAACTATATTCACAATATCATTGGCATGCCTCGCCTAAGAAATCCTCTTCCAATGTGCATAGCCTTCGCGCTCCTAATGATTATCCATGTTTTGGTGAATCGCCTTTTTATATGTTCCTGGAAGTGAACAACATGTCTTCCCTTAAAGGACGGAGTTTCCTGTGTGGGTTTCCGGAACATCCTGGTGTTATTACCTACTCCCCTCTCACTATATCTGTCCCTTAAGGAGAGATGTCTTGAAGGAATCTCGTCGCCTTTACTCCACGTGCCAGTAAAGCGTAGATTAAAATGATTTAGTTGGTTGAGTTATTCCAAAAAGGGTGGTATTGAGCGCCACATCGCGACCCCATATAATCAAGAGGTAGTTATGTAAGCGCACCCAATTAACGCACTATACAATAAGAATAGGGGTTATCAATATGATTAAATGGCATGGTGCTCCCACATATGCCATTGTGAATATTAGCCAATGATGGGAAGCTGTTAGCAGCCATATGGTGCCCCTTACCAGTTGCAAATAGTATTTTTGTCAAATTTAAAGTATTGCTTTTTAAGAGAATACTGGATTGCTTGCAGGAAAATTCCCGTTGATCTCATTATTATTGCTTCTTTGCTTGAAGAAAAAAGTAACCGGATATTCTATTGGTTTACTATGTCATGGGGCTGCAGGAATTTAGGCTTAATCGACATCACACCTAATCACATGTATATTGTTGTTCCCTCTTTTCTTCTGCTCATACATTGCTAAATACTGATTGGTGTCCTGTAACGTACCCTGGTAATTTTTCGCCAATGGGCTGTAGAGTGTTGGTCCTACAATGTGCTCAGGCGCTCACTTAAGATCCTTACCCCTGAGAATAATTGGTATCAGGCCAGGGGGAAAAATTTTCTTGTGCCAATATTTTTGGGTACACCATAGAATACTGGTTCTCATATGGTTTCTCAACTATTAGTTATTTTTTATCTCTTTCGTAATTGCACCCAATGATGAAAGCTCCTCATTTAATTATTGTTCTAGTTGACTGTAGTAGTATCTTGTGGGTTTTCCTCACCCAACTTACGATTCAGTGACTGGGTCCTCTATTATTTTGTGTACCTTGTAACATAGAGGCCAGCATCCATAACCACAGCTTGCCCCCTTATACCGCCTTTTTAACACCCAATTTTTTGATGGTGTCTTTTTATTTCTCTTAAGGCTCGCTTTGGGACGCCAAGTTAGACTTGTTTTTTAAACTCTTATTTGCTCTATATATTTTTTTCACTGTAAACTAATAACAGGTCCCGCATCCATGGTATTTTGGAAGGCCTCCAAGCTGGTCCTCGCTTTCCTGGGTAAAAAGGTTGGTTTCGGCATGTGGTGATGGATGCTGGGCTCCTCATCAACATTTATCTCTATTTGGGTCCCATTTCTGCGTTCTAAATCACTGTAGCATGTTATCAAAGCCATCTGTCCCCAAATTGCAGCAATTCAAATTCGATTTACCATCATCAATTTGTTAAATCGCCTACATTGATCATCTCTACAATCTTTGTTATGTAAAAATATTTTTTTCACGTCAGGCAATGTTAGCTGAATCGATTTACATTCCTGATAGTTGAAAAAAGAGCAATGATTACATGTAGGGGAAAAATTTTGGTCCCCTGGCTGAGAAATACCCTTCTAGCTGTGACTTGCCGTGGAGTATTGTTGGCGTTAATAACGCACGACCTGTGTCGTCCTTTTCTAATTTTTGTTATTCTTTTTTTCTGCCGCAAGAGAAGTTCTATCTATTGATTTTCTCAGGTTATCACTTCTTCTATTGTTTTTATCTTTGCCTTTAAGTTTTTTTGATCCCCTATTACTTGGCTTGTGGGATGTTCGACATCGTTTAGATGTATCTTGTTCTGTGTCTCTCGTTCAGTAATACCTACTATCTGTACTAGCAATGTTCCGAAAATATTGATGATCTTATACTGGATGTTTTTGTCCATTTTTTTCTTTAATATTGATCTTGGGTATTATATTCAGACCTTTCTCCCCTACTCCAAGTATATACTTATATTTTGGGTTATTAATCTACAATGTCCCTTGTATACTTTTCTTCTCTTTATTTTACATGTTTATATTTTTCCACTGTTCTCCAATGTTTCTTTCAGTGTTTCGGGCTGTATCATTTTCTGTAGCTCCTCAAAATGCCGCACTCTTTCCTGTGCTTCCTTAATTTCTTATTCTATTTCATTGGAGCTTTATCTGTTTTTCATATTCTATTACTGTTGAACAGTGCTAGGGAGCAATCCGATAAAGTTGTTAATCCTATTTATTAATAAACTCTTCTGTAGGTGTTGTAAATGATGGTGTTTTTTTTAGTCTTAATCACCTCGGTATTATCTTCTTAACATAGTACGTTTTTTAGAGTTTTGTTGGTCCCACCATAATTTAAAGTTCTTTAATTTTTACTTTCTCAAGTTCCATAAATTATGGTTTCCATACATTGTTGCTGTCAGAATTTTGTTCATTAACTATAAATACTAATGCTAGTTTCCGCCATGCGAATCAAGGGTAAAGGTGTATTTTGCTTTTCTCGTTAGTTTCAGAATTGTGAATCTCCCTTCCCGCTGTGACTAGCTGACTACTTGCTGGTTTTGTAATATAATCTTCTACAGTGGTTGACATGCTTTAATTGTAAGTTACTTTGCTGCCCGTTAGGTATAGAGATGAATTTTTAGGCCTAAATGAGAGTACATATCCCAACAAAATGAGAAAAAAAAAGCTCAACCTACTTTGCTGTGACTATGAGTCCATTATGCATATCGTGCATTCCACGCTGCCGTCACTATCAGTGTCCCGCAGTCTCCCGCAGGCCAAGCGGGGTCTTGTCGCTGCTTCAAACAGGATATAGGGTGTGCAGTTACCAAAGCGCAGGTCTGCACCGCAAAAGAAAGAATCCAGGCTCCGGTATATCGAAAGAGATGCAGCTTTATTTCCAATAATTAATAACAAGCAGTGCACAAACTAAGTCTCAAGACCATACTGCAAACGAATCTGACGCGTTTCGAGTATTACACTCGTAGCTCAACAGATGGCAATTCCTTTTGTTAGCTTTGTATATTTTAAAAATAAAAAAAACCTAAAACCCAATCTATTGCAGTTTCCTATGATCACATGGGTTTCTACTACGTTCGCCTTTTAAAGGGGAATACACCCATTGCATACATTGTATTCCAATGGGGGTGTCTAATAGCAAGGGGAATCTGCTCAATACTAGATATAAAAGGTATGTTCTGTAATTAAGGCCCTGTTGGTACCCTTGTACCCAGTCTAAAAAATCAATAGGCCTCTCTTGTCTTAATTTCTTTCCCCTATCTCCCCCTCTGTCTGGGCAACGTTACAATGTTCTATAGAATTGTATCTAAGATTAATCCAGTCACATGATCGATTTCTAGGAAGTGCTTGGCTGCTCATGACACGGACCATGATTTCTCTTTTTTCACTCGAATATGTTCATTATGCGAGTGTGCGTATACTTAACGTGTCATTGCTCACCTACTAATCTTTTTTGTACATTGTAACACTCATTAACGTACCACAAACGGATGAGTGTTAAATAGCTTCATAAAATTGTTTGATCTGGAATTCTTACTACCATTTTGGCGTCCTTGAAAGGTGTGCTAGTTTATGCTCTCGAAATTTGCATACATTGCACCTGTTGACGCCACACATTGATGAAGACTTTCTGAGACAACAATGTTTTCCCATATGTATTTCCTCCCCTGTAGGTGCTGGGTGATATTATATTTCCTAGTGTTTGATTTTTTCTAGGAACACAAAGTACTCCATCCTTAATTATTGGAAATAAAGCTGCATCTCTTACGATTACCGGAGCCTGGAGTTCTTTGCGGTGCAGACCTCGCTTTGGTAACTGCATCCTGTTTGAAGCAGTGACAAGACCGCTTGGCCGGCGGAGACCGGGACGGAGAGTGACGGTAGCGTGGAAGCACGATATGCATATGGACTAGCCCAGCAAAGTAGGTGAGCGTTTTTTTTCTCATTTTGCAGAGCTCTTTCACCTGCCTCCACTCTCGGTGGCTCAACACCCCGAGGTCCGCACCGCTGCTTGTCAGGCCATGTGTCACTTCGTACTGCGTAATGGCATTGCGCTGCTCCCACAATCGCTGGAGCATGTGGAGGGTGGAATTCCAGCGTGTTGCCACGTCAACAATGAGACGGTTGACGGGGAGGCCGAGCTGACGCTGCAACGCAGCCAGGCAGGACGAAGCAGGGTGCGAACGGCGGAAGTGTGAGCTCAGACCTCGAGCCTTCCTCAGCAGGCAGTCCAGACCCGGGTAGCTCTTTAGAAATTTCTGGACGACAAGGTTCATGACATGTGCCAGGCAAGGGATGTGCTCCAGCCTACCGATCTTAAGGGCGGCCAGCAGATTTCGCCCGTTATCGCACCCCACCTTGCCTGGCACAAGGTTCTTGTCACCCCGCAAGCGCTCGGTCTCGTTGCGGAGAGCCGTCCACAGCTCCTGACCTGTGTGTGGACGGTCTCCAAGACAGATTAATTTCAACACGGCCTGGTGTCTCTGGGCACGTGATGCCACCAGAGGACCTTGGGGGAAAGATCCCTGCACCATCCCTGCGGTTTTGAAGAGCGTGCGCCGAGCCTGAGAGCCACCGTCACCCCCAGAGACATCCACCCAGCTCACCCAGTGAGCTGTCACAGAGATATAGCGGCCTTGGCCGTGCTTACTAGTCCATGTGTCGGTGGTGAGATGGACTTTTCCGGACACAGATGCAGACAACGCGCTTGAAATTTTAGATGACACGTGGCTGGCCAGGGCAGGGACGGCTTTTCTGGCAAAGAAATGCCTGCTCGGCATCTGGTATTGGGGGCAGGCAAGGGCCATGACGTGGCGGAACCCATCTGTGTCCACCAGACAGAAAGGCAACATTTCCAAGGCCAAAAGCCTGGCAATGCCGACATTCAGGCTTTTGGCTTTGGGATGGTTTGGGTTAAAGTGTTTCTTCTGCTCCCAACCTGGAAGACAGAAGGCTGGGTGCTAGACTGGCCCCTGTACGGCATGCAGGTCGTTCAAACTGGCGGAAGGAGAAGGGGTTAGGATGGGTCTTGGTGGTGCTGGTGGTACTCGGGCGACGGTGGAGGCTGAAGCGGAGGCTGATCCCTGATCATGACTCTGAGAGACATGGGCAGCTGAGGAACGCTTGGTGGTGGCGGAGGAGGAGGAGGCGGAGACAGAGGGTGTGTGACAGTGGTTGGAGGCCCGGCGTCGGTCTTGCCTTTTTTGGCCAAGTGTTCCTCCATTTCACTCATGCATTCGCTGCATGAGACTAGACATGTTGGTGGTGGTTAACCACTTAAGGTTCTTGCCTCTACTTATGCGTTTACGGCAAAGGCGGCATATGACATCGCTGGGTGAATCAGAGGCTTGCTCAAAGAAGGCCCAGGCTTGAGAGGTCCTGGACCTTTTTGACGGCGATAAGCAAGGAGCGGGGTTTGCGCTGACCGTGGCTGGCGGAATCATATCAGCGGACTTCTGCGACTGCCCTCTCCCTTTTTGTGGCGGGACCCGTATTGACACTACCCCATCGTCTTCCTCCTCGTCCACTGATGAAGCGCTCGCAAGCAAATTCTGCGGAAAAGACCAGGATGGATCCGCAATGTCGTCATCATCATCATCATCAACACAGGTGACTTGGTCGTCCTGACTTTCTGCATCCAGAAGCTGTGGGCTACAAGCAAGGGGCACTGCAAGGCGTTGCCGACCGCCCGGGATTTTTGCCGATTGACCGGCTTCCTTCACCTCCTCTGATGGCATCAGTAACTGGGCGTCAGAGCAGACTAAATCATCCTCTTGATCTTTTAACATGCCTTCTGACCCCAACCGCAATTTGTCATCAAGAGGTCTTCAGACAATGGATTATCCACATTGGTTGGTACACGAGTTGACATTGGGGCTGCTTCATGTTGGACGGATGCTGATGATGCTGATGACGACATTTGTGGCCGTGACTGCGAGGACGAGGAGGTAAGACTGCTAGATGCAGGTTGCATTAACCACTGAAGGACAGATTGGCGACGATGTTCGTTACTTAGATTCACAGGGCCCTGACCCAGCGATGACAGGCCTGACGGTCCTGCAACTGACGATCCGCTGGCATGCGTGTTGTCGCCAGCACTGGAAGGAGCACCTTCTCTCGTACCTCTACCTCCATGTCCTACCCCCCTCTTTGCTCGCTTACCACCTGCATTTCGCTCCATGTTCAGAAATATAAAAATTTGAGAAGGTATGGAATAGTTTTGGAAAGTCTCTTATTAAAAGACGGCAAATCACAGATATTCTCAAATCCCTCTAATCAAAACAAAATTGCTGGATTCAAATTTAACTGCAAGGTGTCTATCAACAAATCTGGACTGGGCAAAAGTGCAAAAAACACGTATCTGTTATGTTTTCGTATAATACACGGTATTGTTTGCACCTTTCAATTCACCTGTGGTGACTATAGAATTGCTGTTTTAAGATTTACGTGGATGCTGCGTCAATGAACAAAGCTGGGTGCGCAAAAGTCAAAAAACACGTATCTGTTTATTTTTTTTCGTATGATACACGGTATTTTTGGCAACAAACAACCTGTGCTGACTACAAAATTGCTGGATTGTAATTTAACTGCAAGGTGGATATATCAACACAGGTGGAATGGGTAAAATTGAAAATGAACACCTATCTGAAATGTATACTGATAATAAAAGTGGAGTTTTGCAAAGAGACCTGCAGTTACTAGAAATGATGTGTATCCAATATAAGTTCAGGCTGCCCAATATCCAGGAAATATTTCAATAGCAAACTGTTAATAATAAAGATATTGCAGTGCAATGTCTACACCAAGACTTAGTGAACTTTATCCAGTATTCTTTATAGAGCTTGTCTGTGTTCGCCCGCGGGCCCTCCCCCCTTTCCCCCATGACTTTACAGCGGTAGATGCTGCTTTAAAATTCTCTAGCTAACTACATAAAATCTTCAAATCTCTAATCAAACTAAATTGGAAGGATCACAGCTAATAGTAGAGGTTTCTCTGTGCAGAAATAGACTAATTTCGCTGAGCTGTTTGGCCACAGGCAGAGCGCATGTCCTATTCCTATGAGATGCTGAGAGACACTGAGGCTGAACAGGAAACGCTGTTCTATGTAAAACGAGGTCATGTGATTTTTCCAGCCAATCGCAACCATACACATCCCAGTCATGACGTCGCACACATATCTCACCCTGCTCTATTCTGTAATCTGATTTGCTGGCCGCCAAAATGACAGGAAGCGCCGAAAATGGCGCGATCTTAATAGATGATGCACAGATTTTAACCTTAATTATCGCATGATCTGAAAATTTCGATCACCATAAAAACCTTGCCGATTTCAACTTTGTCGATAAAAATCGCTCAACACTAGTCACATCCACTACCTCCCACTGCTTACACCTAATGAAGAAAACTCAGAAGGGAGCAAGAACAGGTGGCATGATGAGGTCACCACTCTTCAGTGAGGAAAGACACACCCTACTGGGAGGAGAGACCGGCCCCTAGATTTGAAAATCTAAGCGAGACAAACAGCTCAGAAGACTGCAAAAGTCTGTAGTGAGAAAACTCCTTTAAGAGGCCCATGACTAAGAGTCACATGAACTCAAAATGCATTAGCAATGACTGATTAACCAAGAAAATGGTGTTTTATTTAAGGTGAAATAAAGTTGTTTTTATTTTTCTGGTGCTAAAAATAAGTTCTTTTTGAATTTTTCTCAGGAGTTGGATTTCTACCAGCTGCCGTGCACCACCCATGGAGGTTAACTGGAGACTGCTGTAAATGCAAGTTTAACATAAGTAAAGAACTGTATCTACTCTTTTTTAGATTCATTTTTACCATTGAAAAATACAACTTGTTCCACAAAAAACTAATTGCAATTCAGTAGATAAAAATAAAAAAGTACTCTTGGAAAGTAGAAATGAAAAAAAACCAAATAAGAATAACAAACGGAAATGGCAAAATCACTGTGTTGAAAATAGGGTAAGTGAGGTGTAGTTCTGTTACACAGTGGTGAATGTGGCTCTCAAGTTGAAAGAATTCTATATCCCCTTCTTGCATTGAGGGAATTTGAAGTTAAATATACATATTTGGTTCTGAGAGCTCGCATGCCTCCTCATATATAAATCTAAACCAATTTTTAAGTTGCCATCTTCACTGCTGAAATACCAGTGTCATCAGAATGTGGAATAAGAGGAAAAGCACATACACTATGTATGAAAACTGTCTAGGCCTAAAATTCACTTTTTTGCCCATAGTAACCAATCAGAGAGCCCCTCTCATTTTTCCAGAGCACTATATGAAATGAAAGGGGCACTCTGATTGGTTGTTATGGACTACAAATTAACCTTTAGACAAAGACAGTTTTCATACATGTGGCCCTCTTCCAAAGTAAAAGGGATAGGTAAATTCTAAAGTAAAAGGGATAGGTTCTGTTTTATCTACCCAGCACAACACACAGGATACAAACAATCTTTACGGAGGAAGTTTATTTTATAGTCAATTCCTTCTCTCCACCTATTATGATGCATCGCTTTTGTTTTGAACTTTTTAAAACGATTACAGAAGCAGTTAAAAATTTTTTTCCACTGTGAATAAAAGGGAATTACTTTCTCTGCTCCATGTATATCTTTAATGGTGAGACCAAATCACCAGCATGAAAAAGATCAGAGGACACTTTTATTTTCTTGGCTGCACATCTATCCCACATTTGGAATTACAAGATTTATTTGATCCGGGTTTCAGTGGGAATTATATATCAAAGAATCTTGGCCCCTGCAACATGTTTCACAAGTTCATGATAGTTTTGGTCAGAGAAAAAAAGCACAGAATATGAGGATAATTATGTTTTTCGATAATATTTACACCTTTTGAAATGGGTAGTCTCTATGAAAGCCTCCTTGTTACATAAATTTATTCCAACTTTCCTATTTTCCAGCTATTAAAAGCTTTAAATAAAGTGGATAATAATAAGTTCTTCAAGCATAATAGGGATTTTGCTAAAATTTTCAAAAATTATTTTTGTATGGAAGTGCGTTCACAAATTTTTATGACTACTTTTTTAGAGTTTTTCTGCTGCGCACTGCAGAACATCATCTACTTGCTTGTTACGATTGGCTTTTTCAAGTTCATACATTTTATTGATAGTTCAGTAAATATTCTAAAACAAATTAACTTATTGGGAATAACCAAAGCAAAAAACAACAGTGCCTTTTAATAATGCTTAAACATTTTTTTAAAATAGTATTTTTAATATCTCATTGACTAGTGCCCTGACAAAACCAATGCTGAATGTGATGTAGTGTTAAACCTGCATTGATAATAAACTATTTTAGGAAGCAAGAAAACAGTCATTTTTGTAAGTAAATTTGTTAGTTGCAGGAAAATGGGGGGAGAAAAAGGGTCTAAATAAGGTTGACAAGGGCTAAATGTGATGGCTAGATGATGGGGTCAGAGGCAGAGCATCTTTAAAGAAGGAGTTCTTATAGGGTATTTCTGATATGTGGGAGCTGTCCAAAGTATGGCAACTTATGGGAACACAAAGCTCATTGGTGCATGTGGGAAGTGAAGGACAGTCTGTCTGATGTGACCCCACAGACGAGCATCTATTAGGTTTATGTGAAGATTCATATGATTGCTCATGTTAGGTCTCAGTACATACAGTGATTTACAGCGTTATGCATATGGGCTGCACAGTTGCAGATCAGAATGCCCTTCCTGACGCCTTACTACAGCACTACTGGTTAACCTGCCTAGTACCACTAAACCACAACTACTTGCATTCCAATACACCACCATTGGTTACTCTTCCTAGATGTTGCAAGGCCTACCTAATAGCAATGATAAATTTCTTAGTTGTGCATGGATTTGGCATAAGCATGGCAATGACGAGGAATGTCGTGTATGAAGGTTTTCTCCCTTAAACTCTGCAAGGAGGTTTGGACTTTGCTGCAGCATACTCCCAGGTTTCTACTTTTAGTGCTATCTCCAGTATCAACAGATGGATCAAGAAATTCTTGTGGTTGGTAAGGATAGTCACAAACTAGCTGGATCAGAACTAAAGAGTCATAAAGAACATATACTCTTGTGGCACACAAAGTAAGTAGAAAGTGAACCCCATTTTCATCCATGTGTCTTCCTCTTTCCTTGTTCTCTCAGTTATTTGCATTTAGTTTGCATTTGCCAATCCATTTTTAACATTTATCATTAACTGTGCCCAATCAAGTGTAAATGGACTCCCTTAGTTTTTTAACTCCTAAGCTATTGCTAGGCCTGCTATGCTTGTAGTTATGCCCATGTATAAATTATTAGATCCTTGCCTTATTGCTAGATTGGAACACCAAAAGACTAAACTTTATAGTTTATATCTCTGAAATACCTATATAATTGTATGCGCATTGTTAGTACTCTAAATTACTATAACACACATAAACACAAATGTCTCCATTTTTATCCAGTTAAAATATAGGGCCACATGTATGAAAACTGTCTTGGTATAAGACTTTCTTTATTGCCCATAGCAACCAATCAGAGCGCCCATTTTATTTTTTCAGTGCGCTATTTGAAATGGATGGGGACGTCTGTTTGGTTGCTATGGGCAACAACGAAAGTCTTAGACCTGGACAGTTTTCATACATGTCCCCCACAGTGTTTATAGCAGTAGGAAACGTTATTCCACATCATTAATTTGTCTTATACACTTTCGAGACAGACAAGCTAAATTTACCCACATGCATTATTTCTAAAATATATAATCTATTATATACACGCATTTCTGTTTTCTTGTGTCTTTTTACCTGGATTTTCAACTCATTCAAGTGCAACCACTTCACTTTCCCTTCACAATTGCATTTCTTCTGCTTGTTACGTGAAATATTCTTCTGTTTTGATCTTACTTGATTTATCTGCAGCTTTAGACACGGTAGAACACTCTGTTCATTTTCGCTTTTATCCTTGTGTTTTTCTTGCTCTGCACACATAAAATTTCATTCATACAATATACTAAAGAATATTATGTTAAGGGGATTACGATGAAAACTTTATCTACTGCACAGCTTCATCAGCTCTAGTCTATGTAGACTAAGACTGCTCTTAGAATTCTTGATATCATATGAGTTTGTTATTTTAATTAAATAATATATGATGATGACTAACAAATATTTATTTTTTTATTATTATAATTAGATCTCAAAGCAGTGAGAAAGAACCTCTCCCTCAATTACACTTTACCCCAACTTGTTGACAGTAAACTAAGCTAGCACAAATCTTACCCTTTTATTGTGCAACTCTGATTTGGACCTTTATAATACTGGACATATATTTGCAAGAAAAATTAAATGAACCCCTTGGAATTTGCTGAATTTCTGCAATGACTATTAATAAAATGTTGTTCAAGCACATATAGAATAGACCACACTTTTTATATTTTTTGTGATTTTTTTTTTACTTGTATATTCATAATTTTTAGACATTACACTTCATATTCATAATATAAATGTTGACTTAGCCAAGAGACGCCAGGCAGTGAGCTGGATGCCCAGGTGTGCATATAGCTCACTGCCTAGTGTCTTTTGGCTAAGTCAACATTTATTGTGTTTGGCCTGAAAACAATAAAGGATTTACATTCTCCGATTTAGTCTGAGTATTCCACTTCTTTTCTATTTTTATTTGATGAAATGAAATGTAATGTCTAAAAATGGCAAATATGCAAAAAAAGCAAGACATTGAAAAAGTGTTCTGTATTCTATATGTGCTTAATCTAGTATCTAGAGCTTGGAGTAGGCTCACAAGGGTGATACTCAGTAAATATTGATATAGTTGAAACTTTAAAGCTATTTATTATTGGACATCCCCTTTTTAGAAGTGAAGACAGAGTAGGGGACACAGCCAGCAGCTGCAGAGCTGAATTGGCATTAAGAACAAAAGTGACTATGTATTTTTTCAGTGTCAGCTCTAACCTCTCTGTCCTTCAGGCCCACACATCCAAGCCCTTACCTCCGTCTGCCACCTGCACCAAAAAATGTTTCTCAGATCTGCTCATTCCTTATCTTTGATATTGCAAAAATTCTAGTGCATGCCCTTATCTTATACCTAGACTA
>JAODAL010021939.1:40000-65861 GCA_025379985.1 Phyllomedusa bahiana
TACTATAAAAAAGAAGGTCCTGCAATAGGGAGAGCCAAGACAGTCACCATGTTGTATAAATAAGCAATACATATTCACTGGCACATGCACACAGCTATTGCTTTACAAAAAAATTAGAGCTTCTTTTTCTGTTCTGGATTTCATTATCTTGTATATTTTTGTATCTGGCATATGACTGAAGATTCAAATTTACAAGATAATAGTAAAAGACAAGGCATATAAAGAAAGCATCCTTACATTATACGGTGCAGTTGTTCCATATTTTTTACAATGATCCAAGTTTACATGCCTCTAAACAAATCATCCCATTTGTATGTTTTCAAAAAACTACTCAGATCATTGCCTCAGAAATGTCTTGTTTTGTTCATCCTCCTATGTGTGAAATGTCATCAATGCTTTTTCCATTACAAGGCAGCATTAAAGAAAGCACATTCTTGTCTGCTTTTGTCAAAATGCTAATTTGTTATAAGCTGTTTTCTACATTTGAAAGGCTAACACTTATAGTGCTTTGTATAATAGTTTCATTATTAAATGTAACTGAACTTCTTGGAAGTTATGACAAGTATTTTTTTAAATTTTTACTTATTTTTAATTTCATGTTTATTGTTAGGAAGATAGACAAACAAGGACAATGACTTTTGTACTCCAGGGGAGTATAATTTTATTCTCCAGTGCTGCATTCAATTTTCTTCCCTATTTCATCCCTATTGTGAAGCCGAGATTCCCTGTGCTAAATATAAAAGATTCAATTCCACTCAGTTGTACAGAAATTACTTTTTTCTATACATAACTAATAATATGTACAACTGTTCATTCTCTTCAATTTATAGCTCTTCTCTGCATTGCTTCACTGTTGTCATTCTGTTCCATATAATGAAATACTGAAATATAAATTTATTTTCAAATGTTATCTGAAATAAAGCTAACATCTTTAAAGAAGCTGTCTGCACAGGTTTTTTATTTCATCTAGAAATTTTCTTTTTGCATGATTTAGTAAACCCATGCATTGGTGACGAAAGGTTCCGTATGGTGAAGATCAAAAGGCCACTCCTCCTTCACCATCATGGTGCTTGGTTTTGCCATGAAAAATCACAGATTTATAAATTGATAGCATAGGGACTCACAAAAAAATGAGGAATCTTGACGTGGTTTGCGAATTTGCAAATATAGTGGCCACTGTATCAAATAATATCTCATATTTGATACTTTTCCTGTGCATAATTTTCTGTCCTTAACACTGAGGAGCAGAGGGTGTCAGTATTTTGTGTTGGACACCTGAAATGTGCCGGGAAGCCCATCCAATCAAATAATAGAGGTGTTATACAGCATGGTGAACCACACGTAACCATATCAGTGACACACTTTGTATTGCTTTATCTATATGCAACTTTAATACTAGCAACCACCCCCTTCATGCATAGATGTCATGCGAGTGGTTGTTTTATCAGTATCTTTGCATTTATGCAGCCTTCCTTATATGATATTGTAGCTTTTCTGCATACTGGTGTGTACTGGTGCTTATTCTATGTGCAGTTTTTTATCATTCAGTTGCCCACCTAGTGGATGGGTACTGCTCATTAGTTATCTGCATGTGTTAAATTCCTCCCAAGTAGCGCCAGGGCTTATTTTTGCCTCCTACTGGGATTAGTCTATTGTCCAACCCTTGAGCTTTAAGCATGGCCTTTGTTTGTGTTTTTGGTTTTTGGCATGTAAAACAGAAAGACTTGGTATGTGGCTATGAACAGTACTCTTCAACTGTATTACTAGAAAAAGACACAGGTCAGTTAATGTCTTGATAGTACAGAAGTAAGGAGCAGCTACACCTATGGAAATATATACTTTGTTATGTATTTATGAAGCACACCAAGAACAATGCAGTAAAGAGCCTTAATTAAAGTATGCCTTTGTAGCTGCTCCACCACTGGGTAAATAGGGATCTCCATGTAGTGACAGTAATAAAAATAAAACAAGTAATATAAGGGGTGCTAATTCTATGCTCATAAAGGATTTCATTTCAAAAGGATTTTGTTTCGGCACTGAGCCTGTTCATCATGCACAATAATAGTCTTTAATAAACTGGTAGGCATAAATTGACTTGAAAACATTCTTTTTCAACCACTACAAACCCTTAAGAAAAAACTAAGAACCAAGGAAAATAATGCATTTAAATGTAATTTCATCTTAGAAGTGGCAATATACTGATGTAGCAATGATAAACTATCCAAAGTGTGGTGGATGCATAAAAGAGATCTTGGAAATGGTTGTCTGAGGAGCAGACTAGAGAGCAAAGAAAGAGTTCTTGTGAGGATTAGTGATTATATGAGCGGAGCTAATAAAATATTAAGACATGCAAACCATTAATAATTTGGTGAACATTAGTACTTTGGCAGCCATTTGTTTTAGACTGGCATAGGAAACCTTTATCGACCAATAAAAAACAATAAGTATATCAGTTGAGTACAATTATTCTATAATATACAATCAGTACCCAATAAACAATCAATTTTTTTTTTCCTTTCTATTTCCTTATGCCCTCTTAAAGGTGTTTTCTCACTAGACTGTTTCACTGAGTAACAAGCAGTTTACATTCAATCTTTCTCCTAAGGCTGTGGATGGTTCTAAAGCAGAGATTAGCATATTCAGCTTCTAGCTGAGCCATAACCTGACAAGTACAGGAGAGCTAATCTTCATTAAACAAAAGCTACAGGTACTGTGAGGACTGTATATAATGAGTTATCTGTGCACATAAGCTAATCTTGTTAGAAATAATTAGTTTTTTTCTGGAGTGAGAGAGTAAGCTTTATCCATCCATGGGGTGACATCACACCCTGCTCTATGCTTTCTCATCTAATCAGATAACATAGTTATGGTCTAGTATGCAGGCAACCATAGAAACCTGTGAACACTCAGAGCACATATCTCATGCTTTAAGTAAAATCAACAAAGCAATATGTTTAGAAAAAGTCTTCAATTAACGGTCCCTTCACGATGAAAGCTAATCTGTGTAGTGAGAAAACCAATTTAATAGCTCTTAGACTAATTTCCCAGTCTCTTATCTGTTAAAAAAAAGATTGTATGGACACTAAAATCCTACACAGGATTTTGCCAGCTGATAACAAAGGCGCTGGGGCCAAACAGTATTGGGCAACCTCTTTGCAAGAGAATGATCAGATTGTTTTTATATGTATTAGCTCTAGTTACAGAGGAAATACAAGAGGAATACAGCCCCAGCATTCACTGAAGAGCTGATTTGGGTCTGCAGTTACCAAACCCCAGCTATCACAACTGTTGGGGCTGAGAGGAAGGAAGCTAGTAAGCTTTCCACTAATCTGAACATACAGCACTTATTGAGCACTGTATATACAACAATCAGGAAGGAAGGGGCAGTCATAATCCATCCCTGCCTTCTCATTGGAGAGCCCGGCTACTGTTAACAATTTATGTGTATCAGCTCACTTTGCATAACCATCTTAAAACAGCCATATAGAGTCAAATAACCACTGCCCATACATTTATAATGTAGGGCAGTTGTCATGTAGTTAATTAATCCATTTTTTCTAATCCTACTGATTCAACTCATTTACGCTCTACTTTTAAGTTTCATTGAACTGTACTACCTAAATAATTTTACTGATACAGTTATTACTTGTAAAACATATCTTTTCTGTAGGTGAGCTGGGACCATAACCTATTGTGAATACAGTTATTATAATTATGTGTGATAGTTAGGAGAAGGCTGGAAGCATAGATAGTGAAATAGAAAATTGAAAAAAATCACTAAAATTCTTAAAATTTGTTAAGCATTAAAAAAATGGATTTAAACAGTAGGTCACTTTCAGATGACTTACATTAAAGGCACATTCATCTGAAAAGGTTTTAAGAAATCGGTGTGCTTTCTGCCAAAACAGTCCTATTTAGATAAATCAGAATGAAAATGTCTGCAACGAGTCTGCTGTGTATAAATAGGCTTTAATACTCTGTATTGCAATGTGACTTTTCTATTTTTGGATAGAAAGGGTAACCTAAGTTATGAAAAAGTGGCACAATTATATTGTACCACTAAAGCATTTGAATATGATACTTACAATTTTCTTAAACAATAAGCATCTCTCATTTACTAACAAGTAGTAGGTTCATTAAGTTGGCTTTTCACAGAAAGGTCTTGTCAATCGAGCTTGCTTAAGAGAAGTAAAAAGAAAGAAAAACATTGAAACTGCATTCATTAGTAGTGCTTGTCAGACTCATCAAGAATCCATTTGTGAAGCCTAATGAAAAAAAATCAGAGCATATCTGATAGCTAACATTTTAGTCCATTATCTTACAGGTTGTGTGAAAAGACTGGCTTCAATAAAGTTTTTCTTTTTTCACACAAGTCCAAAATATACATGTCTAAAACGTTCACTTCCACTATCATTTTTGCTATGCTTCAATGAACAAGCAATGGATATTATCATCAACCCAAGGAAATGAAAAAGTTGTTCTACTATTAACATATAAACTGCCGGACAAATTAAAATCTTTAAGCACATAAAATAAAAGCTAGATGTATACTTCCTGCTTTTATCTTTTTTGATTTGTGTCTCTCATAGAGTATTCCCAGATGTCCAAAAGATGTTTAACGTTGTTTCCACGATTTATCATTGTAGTTTTTTTTTTAAACCATAGGAAACTTTTGAGTTGATATTGAATTTAACACAAGTTTAGGTCCACAAAGGACCAAATAAATTGCTTAAAGGGATTGTCCATCAGAAAAAAATATGTTTTAAAAAATCTATGTCCCAAAGTTGGGAACTTTTGTAATGTATGTTTCTATGAACATATTGCAGTATCATACCATTATATCAGCTGTTTGATGATAGGAAGCTCAGTAGTTCTCTGTGCCTTGACACACAAGAAGTGGCTTTTTGGCAATCCCAAGAGGTTAAGTAATAAAAGGAGTTTGGCTTTTCTGAATGCAGCGTTTTAAGCAACACCCCACTGGTCCTGCTTACCAGTATTCTTAATATCGGCTGAGAAATAGCAGTGTGCACTGAGGTTAGTAGAGAGGTAACTAGATAAAGCATAACTTTGCTTGGTATCAGAATAGAGAGGCTACATGCAGAACAGGAAAGGAAAAAAAAACATAATTTAAAACATTGCAAGAAAATAAATGAAGATTCCAGCATGCAATTTGAGAATTTTTTTTGTTTTTGGTTGACCAGATAACACCCTTAAACTATATTGAAATGGAGCAGGGGTGCAAAAAATCATGATACACACCTACCAGTCTGTTACATCTTGTGTCATGCCCATGTCCATTCATCATTCTCAATGTCCTCCTCTTCCCAACTGCAATCTTCCTGTGTCTCCCCATGGCCGTGCATGCGTACACCACACCCTGATTTACAGGGCCAGTGCACACTACCCAGCTTTCCCAGAGCCAAAGCTTTGGGACCTGTTCCTATAAAAGTGCTCCTAAACCACCTACAGTGTCAGATTGTTTGTGCTTCTCTATAGACACCCAGATTTAGGCATTTACTCCATTTGTGATACTTCAGTTTCACCATTGTCTTTCCCTAATCATTTATGACTGAATTCTCCCTGTCCTGACTTTGGCTTGGGACCTGCTTTTAATTGTAAGCTGCTTTCCCTGACCATCCACTTATGTCTAGACTATGTCTCTGTGTAACTCATCTGTTCCACAACTGCATGCCACCCATCATCGGGATTGAGCTCGGAGTGACCTATGAGTTTCCTGTAGCAGAATCCAAGCACCCTTGCAAAGGTTGAGGCTGAAGAGCTTGGGCTCATTAGACTCCGCTCCCCAGCATGACCTTATGCCAAGCTCGTGGCTGACCCAAAGGATTCACTCCTGCCCATGACACTGTTACCTGCTGCTGCTGCTTCGGAACGCCCAAGCAATTTACTGCTTTTCACTTTGGAGAAGAAGTGAGGGGGGAATGGATCACTGGAAAGTTCCAGAGCAGCAGAAGTAGGGGACAGGTAGATAAGTATATATTTTTTCCTTTTCGGTTAATGGACCCTATTCTGTTCCATACTGCAGTCAAAACTGTGAAAAATATTGGAAATTATTTTATGTATTTCCTTGGAGCCTTCACTCTCTGAGCTCTATACAATAGTACAAAAATTCCTGCCTCCTTATATTATTCCAGCACGTAAAACCTAGGCAACTGAAAGTCAAAACTAAGCACATTAGAAATGAACATGTGTTCTCTAAGGGATTTCAACAAGACTGCTTGTTTCAGAAATATAAGAAAAAACCTGATGATTGACAAAAAGTTTATATTCCATTCCAAGATTAGTGTTCATTTCAATTTTGGAAACTTCCTGTAAGTACAATAAATGTTTAACAAATCACTCCTACTGTTGTCTCAAATGGTAATATAGTATACCTGCAAGTATTATTGTTGGATACATGCTGTACACATACTCTACTGTATATTACCCATCCTGTCCATTGCAGGTAGTTATTTTTATTTTCTCTGTCCAAATTAAATACAATAATTCAGGGGCGTAGCTAGGCTGTTTTAAAACTGCTGGTGCCCCGAACCTCACTGGGCTCCAGGCCACTGCCGTGGGCCAAGAGCGACGACAGTCTGTTCAACTGTATGTGCCTCCAGCTGAAGGCCTCCGTAAAGGGGCGTAATTACCGGGATAGCAGACGTAACAGCTGCCCGGGGGCCTGAGCTAACACATCTTTCACCCCGGTAGTTCGGCTCCTGCGCCCGCCAGCGGTGAACATAACGGTTCACTGCCAGTGGGCGGAGCTGCGGGGCCCAATACTTCCTACCTCTGAATGCCTGGGCACTCCGGCCTGAGCATTCAAAGGCAGGACTGCCCGGTGTTAGCAGAGAGGAGCACCTCTGGCACTTCTCTCTGCTAATCTGCTTGCTAGGCCTTAAGCCTAGCAGGCACTGACCCACAGTGCTGACATGGGCAGCGCGAAGACATCATATCATCAATCAGAGCACAGACTGGCCGTATGCTGAGCTATGAGGGACCATAGGGCAGGTGAGTAAGTGATTTCTTATTTTTTTTACATTTTAATGAAGCCCTACCTGCCTACATATATGGCCCCTATAGACTACCCTAAGCCCTGCCTGCCTACATATATGGCCCCTATAGACTACCCTAAGCCCTGCCTGCCTACATATATGGCCCCTATAGACTACCCTAAGCCCTGCCTGCCTACATATATGGCCCCTATAGACTACCCTAAGCCCTGCCTGCCTACATATATGGCCCCTATAGACTACCCTAAGCCCTGCCTGCCTATATATATGGCCCCTATAGCCTATGCTTAGTCCTGCCTGCCTACATATATTCCCCGTATAGGCTACCTAAAGCCCTGCCTGCCTATATATATATGCCCCCTATAGACTACCCAAAGCCCTGCCTGCCTGCCTATATATATATATATATATATATATATATATATATATATATATATATATATATATATATATATATATATATATATATATATATATTATTATATATATATATATATGGCCTCTATAGCCTACGCTAAGCCCTGCTGGCCTACATATATGGCCCACATAGCTACCTAAACCCTGCCTGCCTATATGGCCTCCACAGCTACCTAAACCCTGCCTGTCTACCTATATTGCCCCTATACCCTACTTAACCCTGCCTGCCTACCTATACAGGCCCTATAGCTATCTAAACCCTGCCTGTCTATGTGAATCCCTATAACTACGAAAATCCTGCCTTTCTACCTATATGGCCCCTATACTCTGCCTGCTTATCTATATGGTTACCGATAGCTACCTAAACTCTGCCTGCTTATCTATATGGGGCCCTATAGCTACCTAAACTCTCCCTGCCTATATGGGGACCCTATAGCCTAGCTAAACATTGCCTTTCTAAATGGACCCCATATAGCCTAGCTAAAGTCTGCCTGCCTTTTTGGGGCCCCGTATAGCCTACCTACCTTTGTGGACTCCACCTATAGCTAAGGGGTACAGGCATAGCTGTAACACAATCTCAAGGCAGTGAATCCTCTGTTCCTCCACTCTAGGAGACTGGGCCTTTTTAGCTATGGCCTGTACCCACTTTGCCACCTCTTGGTAGTTTGTATAGTGATGAGGGGCAAGGAGTGAGGTGCTGAAAAAGGGAGGATTCTAAGAAATTTGTGTCTAAATCTGCAGGGACAAGTGGTGCCAGGAGAAGTCATCATGGCGGTCTGGGCCAGATGAAGAAGAGAAGGGAAAGCAAACGACTCCGATCAGTAAAGACGTTTCCTGTAAGTCACTAATTGTATCTTCAGTGTAATGACTTATATTTCTGCAGAGCCTACATACAACTAGTATCTACCACTATATGGTCCCTGTATGGCAGTAATATACGTCTTCAGAGCCTGTGTACAACTGCTTGTCACATATGGTGGTCACATTTGGTCAGGATCTGGCAGTATTATTTGAGCCTTAAGTAGTAATAGTTTTTGGTCTTGGTTTTGTCGGAGCTTTTTTTAGTAACAATGATTCGTATGGTATATTTGCTTGTTACACTGTCATATGGAGGTGAGCGCTTTTGAAAATGCAAATTTGTCATCGATGATTTTCATTGTACAGTGACTTCTGAGGTGATGGACAGGATCTATGGGGAATATACATAACATTAGTGACAGGAAAATATTTTTTTTTTCTCTGTAAAAATACATGCCGCAGTTCACAATGTGGCGTGAAAAATGCAGTGTGAACCCAGCCCTACTTAGCAAAGCATAGCACAGTGGGCCCGAGCCCTGGATATTTTGTGACCCTAGCAACTCCCCTGCAATAAATGCATTTTTAATTTTAATAATTGTAAATGTAAACAGTTGTAAATCCGTTTTAAAAACATACCATAGTATAGTAAAACAAATTCAACATTTTAATTAGTTGCAATATTATTTTAAGATATTGAACTTGTAAGTTAATTTAATGCAGCAGTTGTAAACAAAATTCTTATTCTAACATTGCTTACTTCATATTACAATTAAAATGATCAATTTTTGCTTATTATAACCTAAATATACATTCAGGTGTAAAATTTTAATTAACTATTTACTAATTGAAAATAATCAACTTATACTGTATATTTAAATTTACATATAATTTATTTATGTTTTATTTCTTTTTCTAAACAATCCTGGGGTGGGGAGCAATTGATAATTAACATTTGGTTAGTGTCTGCAGGTTTAGAAGCTGAGGAGATTCAGTGGCTACTCAGCTTTGCCTAAGAGACAGCAATGTCCAACAGATGTTCCCTATATTTAGCTTGTGAGAGGGGATTATTTCCTTTGGTATTGACAACTTCATGGATTCAAAATAAGTATGGTGACTACACCAAAACAAGGGTTCACAAAAAATGTCTAGACTGCAAGTAACACTAGCTTGTTCTTTCTTTATGCCTCTTTGAATTTTTTCTTCAAAATATGCTTTCAGTTTTTCAGTTATTTACCCGTGATCTTGTTACTGACACAGAAAGGAAAAATATTAAATTAGATCTAGAAAAGCATCTAGAATTGAAATTATTACTGTATTTAAGACTGATAGGAATTGTAAGTAACAATAACATTAATGGTTATTAAAACTAAATAAACACTTTGGATGCAAATTAAATTTCACAGCTGAATCCATGTACATTGCTGAGTAAGCAGTAAAGAGATGAGTCATTATGAGAAAAGCCTGACAGCTCAATGTGTTAAACCACGCTGGGATATGCTATTCAGCTTATCTCTTTGGAACACACTCTTTAAATCTGGATTATTCTCAGTGGTAGACAGTTGGCAAAACTGCACATCTGGCTTTTGGGAAAATTGCTTTTTACTCTTGAAAACAGAAAATATAACTGATTCTTTGAACATGTTGTATAAAGAAAGTAGAATAACAATAATAAAAAGTTAAAGCCTATGAAATAACCGTGTTGTGTATGCAAATGTTTTTATACATAAAACGAGATACAAAGGCCGCTAAGATCGTCTACTAGTACTATTATATTAAAAAAAAAAAAAATGTATTGTATTCAATTATATGCATAGAAAAAGTTTCACGAGTTTTTTGGTTTACCAAAAATTTTGTGCAAACCATGTTTGTGCAAACATTTACAACTGTTATTGGTTTAACACCACTCTCATCACTTTAAGAAGTGGGTGTGGCTTAGCTGGAGGGGGAGCACTTCTGTTGTCTCATAGATTTGCTATAATTCACACCAGAAAGTAGCCTAAATTATACATGAATTATATTTCCAACTCATATCTTGCATAGATTTAAATTTTATGTACATGGACTACTGAAAGGTGCTCCAAATAAATGATGAGGTATACAACTCTAAATACATTTGGCACAACTAAATCTGACACTTCTGTAATTAAGGTTGGCATATAAAAGATCAGTTTCAGTTAATTTCCCAATGTTTGGCACAAACACTACTTTCAGATGTCTGTACAAATCTTTCTCTGTGACATTAAGTAACTTCAAAATTGTTATGTAAAGTTTTATCATTGTCATTGCCTTTTCATTGAACTTCACATCATTCCAGTGCAACAGCCATGCTTATCGACCTCTCCTGCTACCTTTTGTATGTGATGACTCATCTGTATGGAAAACACATTCACAAATGAGGGGAAAAGTAGGTAACATGAGATGGGAGGATGTAGTGGCTCTGGAAATGAAAGAAGGTAACCATAATGTGAGCAGAAATAGTTTCTTTTATTTTAGGGACAGGGGACTTTTTGTGCCTCTTCAGAAAACACCATTGAGGTGGTTCTAAACACATAAAGTGAAAAAATTATTATTTGATCCCTTGCTGATTTTGTAAGTTTGCCCACTGACAAAGACATGAACAGTCTGTAATTTTAAGGGTAGGTTAATTTTAAAGTGGAGAGATAGACTATCCAAAATAAAATCCAGAAAATCACATTGTATAAATTATATAAATGTGTTTGCATTTTGCTGAGAGAAATAATTATTTGATCCCCTACCAACCATTAAGAGTTCTGGCTCCTACAGACCAGTTAGATGCTCCTAATCAACTTGTTACCTGCATTAACGATATCAGTCTTAAATAGTAACTTTTATAAAAGACTCATGTCCACAGACTCAATTAGTCAGTCACTCTACAACATGGGCAAGACCAAAGAGTTTTCTAAGAATGTCAGGGACAAGATCATAGACCTGCACAAAGCTGGATTGGGCTACAAAATCAAATGGAAGAAATACAAAATGACTGTCAATCGACATCTATCTGGGCACCATGCAAAATCTAACCCCTGGGGTATGCTTGATCATGATGAAGGTGAGAGATCAGTCTAAAACTACATGGGGGGTTTGTTAATGATCTCAAGGCAGCTGGGACCACAGTTACCAAGCAAACCATTGGTAACACATTACACCGTAATGGTTGAAAATCCTGCAGTGCCCGCAAGGTCCCCTTGCCCAAGAAGCTACATATGCAAGCCCATCTTAAGTTTTCCAATGAACACCTGGATGATTCTGTGAGTGATTGGGAGAATATGTGGTCAGATGTGACAAAATTTGTACTCTTTGGCATTACCTCAACTCTCTGTGTTTGGTGGAAGAGAAATGCTGCCTATGATCCAAAGAACACTGTCCCCACTGTGAAGCATGGAGGTGGAAATATTATGTTTTTGGGGGTGTTTCTCTGCTAAGAGCACAGGACTACTTCACTACATCAATGGGAGAATTGATGGAGCCATGTACTGTAAAATCCTGACTGATAACCTCCTTCCCTCTGCCAGGACATTAAAAATGGGATGTGGCTGGGTCTTCCAGCAAGACAATGACCCAAAACATACAGTCAAGGCAACAAAGGAGTAGCTCAAAAAGAAGCACATTAAGGTCATGGAGTGGCCTAACCAGTCTCCAGACTTTACTCTCATAGAAAAGTTATGGAGGGAGTTGAATCTCCGAGTTGCCAAGCGACAGTCTCAAAATCATAATGATTTAGAGATGATCTGCAAAGAGGAGTGGACCAAAATTCCTCCTGACATGTGCTTAAACCTCATCATCAACTACAAAAAACATCTGACTGTTGTGCTTGCCAACAAGGGTTTTGCCACCAAGTATTAAGTCTTGTTTGCCAGGGATCAAATACTTTGTTACTATTACTCTGTCTCACTGCAAAATGCAAGTAAATTTATATAATTTATACAATGTGATTTTTTGGGTTTTATTTTTGATATTCTATCTCTCAATGCTAAAATTAACCCACCCTTAAAATTATAGACTGTTCATGTCTTTGTCAGTGGGAAAACTTACATAATCAGTAAGGGATTAAATAATTATTTCCTTCACTGTATTTTAACCCATCTCAAAGATAAGCTTGACAATCTTATAATGTTGGGGGGCATATTGGAAAATCTAAGTGGGAACACAGGGTCTTATAACATTCAAGTATGAGAGTCCTCAATTGTCCCAATCAGTATGTGTGACTAGGTATATTTAATCTTCATTGTCTTTGTCTTGCTTGTTCCATGTACAACATCTCTAATGTGATCAGATTGTTCCATCTTTTTCTTGAATTACTTTGAATCTTAATATGATATAAGTTGCAGAAAATAATTTCACTGTACAATTTTCTATTTCACAGAGCTTAAACAGATCTAAAAGAAACAATTTGTACATTGAAAAACTTCTATTTCCTAATACTACTTCTTATATTTCTAGCATTCCAAACAATTGTACTTTTCTTTTATCTTTGTAAGCAGTTTTATGCAATACATTTAGTTTTCTTGGTACATTTTATATAAAGCGCACTGCTATTCTGACTTATGCTTCAACTCATTTCTGCAAATGGAAAACTAAATAACATTTTGTATCTCATAAAGTTAACTTATTTGTTTAATTATGCTTAGAGCAGGAGCATATTTAGACAGGTGCATTTTTCAACTTTGTCCCAGGGCTTTGTTCTAAGTGGAATCAGCAGGCAGTAAAGTGTAATGTAAAGTGGTTAAACAATTCAAAACTAAGAATATTTACCACAGTGTAAAATACATTACATATCATCTTCTGGTTTAAATAGGTTGCAAATATATCAGTAACTGCTTCTTTCTCACAAAACAATATGATGATATACATCTTGACAGAAAATGTTTTTTCTGCTACCCAAAATATCTAAATTTGGTAACTCAGTCATTAAAATGTTCCCAACAGGACCATATTTTTAATTAGGGTAAAAAAAAATATGTTATACATTAAAATAACTAGGTATAATAATACAGCACATACCTTTTTATGTTATTAAATGGATATTACATATTTTTTTTCCATAATACAAACTAAAGTAAGGTCATAACAGGAATAAAGAAACAACAAAGTTGTGGCTAATTAATAAATCTAATCTGTTTTGTTATAGTGGAATAATTAGTGGGTTGGAAAACATCGACAAAATTCAGTTGATTCATGGAAAGCAAAAAAAGTTCAAGTTGCACAGACCAGTTCATACCAGAGTAATTCATTTTTGACTTCGTTTGCAAGTAAATAGATCCTAATTATTATCAGAAGTCCTATGTATTGTGTTTCCCTAAAAATATCTTACATTTTCATAAACCTATTCAGATTTGTAATTATAACTAATACATTATCCTATCCTCTTACATGAGAACTGTGGTATCTTCCTTTAACCCTAGAATGCGTGATGCCACAAATCTACACTTTTACGTAATGGGGGGACTTTTAGGCAAATCATGCAAATCATATGGAGAACCTCACATAAATAACTTTTACAAGTTTATTTCAAAATTGCTAAATAAGATATGAATAATGCACAACATTTCAATTATCATTTTTTTTGTAGAAAACACCCAAAAACATTTTTTTTCCAAATTTCAAACAAAGATATGGAATACACAAAAGGTACGTAAATCTAGAGTAAACTAGCTGCAGCTACATTTCTTTTCTAACTTTTTCTTCTCAAGTTTATTGGTTTTCCAAACAATTTTCACGTTATCTTTTCTGAAGAATGTTCTTTACAGACATTTTCCCCACAAGTGGTATAATATCGATCAGTTTTCCTCTCTAAATTTCTTGGACAAATGAAACAAGGCTTTCGTTTTCTTTCTCCTGGCTCTGGAATATCTTGAAACTGTACGCCACACTATTTCATTGCTTCTTTAGTTTGCTTTGACAAGCATTTCATGTTGCTTTACAAGTTCATGGCAAAGGTCCTTCAAGAATAGGCGTCTCTGCTCCTTCCTTCTTGCATGGAATTCTGGATGAGTTTCTGTATAAATAATGAATGAATTCAGGGCGGCTACATCAAGCATATTTGAAAAAAATTCTACCGGCCAACATCTTGTTTGCCTCTTGCATGAATATTCTCCAATGATTTCATCCATTTTGTCTATATCTCCTTTATTTTTTTTTTAATACAGGATGATTTCTGGTTTCAATTTCCTATCATTGCTGTCAATACTGGAATCATGATGCATGGTACTGAGTAATATAATGGATTTCTCCTTCTTCACTTTGTAACATACCAGTGTTGCTTTGTTGTTGAAACCAAAGACACTCATAAAGTGATCGCTGTGGATTGTGTTTCATTGCTTGAGGAATTTCTTGTCGGTTTGGCTTCATAGTACCAACAAGTATAACAGCTTTTTCAAGCAGAAAATTGCCAAGTGCAACATTGGTAAAATAATTGTCCATGGCAATATTTCTATCTGTATGATATATTGGTACAGCAAGTGTTTTCACAATCTCAGACCCTAGATCTTTCTGTACTGGTGCACCAACTTCTTTGCCACAGTAGATAAGCCCATTTATGCCATAATAATTTGCAGAATCACACATCCAGAAGATTTTTATTCCATACTTGGCTGTTTTACTGGCCGAACGAACAAAGTTCATACGAACTTGCAACATCCTCTGAAGGGTACAAGTTGCTCATCTACTGTAACATTAGTACTAGATTGTAAAGTTTGGTGCAATTATGGTTAACTAATAGGGGCTAATTTGTCTGTTTGGAACCTCGCTGCACGGGTTCTCTTATCATCAAATCAAATGTTTCTTATAATTTTCTAATATCTGTCCACTGCCATTGTCACTTTATAGTGTGGATCAGAACGTGGGTCCAAAAATAATTCTCTGATTGGAACATCATACGATTTTTGACTCCCTGCCAGCAGTAAAATTCCAATATATGCATAAAGTTCCTCTTTTGAGATATTTTTCCAGGACTTCTTTTTTGCAGAAGCAATACGTCTTCCTTCTAGGATTGAACATGACATGGCATGATCCACCCCCTGGCACCTCCACCAGCAACCTTGACTACAAATAAAATAACTTGAAACACAAACACTGCTGAGTACATGATAAAAATAGCAGGAGCCTAAAAGGCCCCCGTTCCGTATAGATGTGGTTTTCACAAAAAAAATGTTTTACACCAAAATGCCTATCAAAAAAATTATATGAACAACTGGATATTGCCAAAAACAACATACTTGAGGAATACCTAGAGTTTCAAAATTCTAACTAAGGTGATTTTGCAGATAATAGCAAAAAAGTAAGCATGTGGGGGCCTAAAAGGCCCCCGATACTCATGGTAGGGTTAAGAAACTTTACTGATGTGAATACATGGTGTATTGTGAAAATTGTAGTTCTGGCAAGCTGCGCTGTTGCACAAGTAATATGAGGCACAGGAGAAGAGAGCTGTTGTTGGCTTGATTACGCCTGAGCTTGCTGAGTGAGGAAGCAATCTGAGTGACAGTGTGCCTTAGAAGAGGTGGTATGGAAGGTTTCCAAAATTGTGACATGTACTCAGAGGCTTAGAAGTGCCAGAGTTATACAGTGTAGCAATGCAGTGTGATACTATGGATAGGCAGGTGAGCTGACTGAGGAAACTGTCCGATGAACTGTTTGGGCTTCACAGGACTACAGCCCTGATAGTAGCCAACTCTGGTAGACTTTGATAGCTGCGTGAAAACTTTATTCCTGAGGGAAGCTGTACTGAAAAATGGGGAGGATATGCAAGAACCCTAAATGTGAACAACCTACCAGCAGTTAGTGGGAAAACTGACCATGTGGCCTGAGAAAGGGCTTGTTTATCATAATTTTGTAAGTAAGTGGATTTGTAGAATGTAGAGTAAAAATAGCCTAATAAGTCTGCCAAAGACTGTCAAATAAATTAGATAAATACAGTAAGAGTGAGATTTGCAGATTATAGGTCAACCCTGAGGCCTGTAAGGAATTCTTATGAATTGAGTATTTAGTAGGAGAAGCCTAGGATGTCCTTGAGAGGCAAACTATGTGAAGACAATACCTTCTTTCTGCATAAAGTGAAGAATAGGCCAATGATATTGGATTGTTGAATGATCAACTCCTGGCCCCTCAACTGAAAAGTTGTTTGATGAGGCCATAAATGCTCAAGTTGAGCACTTTGGCCTCATTAATGTTTACATGGTGCCATAAAGTTAAACACCATACACTTTCTGTAGCAACAACTCTACACGGTGTTGTAGCCTTGTTTCAGATCAGAAAACGTCTTTAAGCAAGAATTGTTTGAAAAAATCCTGAAGTTATATTACTGTTTATATGTTACTGCCAGCTAAAAATGAACGGACTCTGAACGGCAGGCTTGCCGCAACTTATTCGCTAAGTATTGCTCTAAACAGATTTGTTATACATAGGACATACTGTGAACCACGGGTCAATGTCCATCTTTTAATGAAAGTATTAAAGAATTGTTATTTAATGCACGGCTCGATCTACATTGTATACGATTACTGATGGGAGTGGGAACCCTATTTTAGAGCAGTGCCTAGCATACTTAGCATTCATAAGAAGAAAGGCTATATTCTTACTACGTGCCAGCTAAAAGTGAGCACTTATTTGTGAATAAATACCCTTTTTCAATAACGACATAGACTGTAACGGTGGCCCGTTGATAATATGGTACCTTACTTATGTTGTGCAGTTCATTTAGTAACTTGTACTTATTTAACAAAGGGTGGATGGGAGCATAAGTTCCAGTTACTACCTGAAAATTGTTGCAGACCAAGTACATCACAACAATATTTCATATTGCCAGAAGATAGCAGGAAAATTTGCCCTGCCACACTCTTAGTAATATTTAAGTAATATAACAAAGAGTTCAAGGTGTTCACTGTGACTCCTAAGTTCAATCCAATCTGACCTCAGTTGGTTATGTTGACCAAATGAGTCTGATCCATGGAGACCACACTTGACAGTTTAAAGGACTTAGATCTGCAACTAAAGTATTGGTGCCAAATAAAAAAAAAACTGCCTTAGAGGACTTGTGGAGTCCATGACTTGATGAATCAGCACTGTTTTGGCTTCAGGAGATGGACCTACACAATATTGGACAAGTGGTTTTATTTCTATGGCTAGTCGGTGTAGATTTACAGATGTAGCAAGCACCAAATGAATATTCTGCACATTTACACTACTAAATTAATGCACCACATGTTTGTTGAACACTCTATACCCTACAGCAACAGAAAAGATAGCACTTGCTACATCTGTATCTTAAATATCCAAGTAACATGTATATTGAAGAATGTGGCTACTTAGCTGTGAGCTATTAAAGAATGTGTTTAGTTAAAGCTTTTAAATGTTGCAAGGATTGCGTTTGAACATGTAGTAAACTAATGTCAAACTGAATAATTCATTAAGTTGAGCAAGGAAATGAAAAAAAACACATTTCAGTCTCCAAGTTTCTGAACAAAAGTGAGTCTATAAAGGCTTTTATGACGTATTGGTTATTCTTGAGGACCTGATGTTTTATTTGCCCTTTTTAATTTTAAAAATGTTACTCCAGTCTTCACCTAAAGTACATATGGATTTAATGTGTACTGAATTCAAATTCAGCTCTTCTTTTGCTTCATCTTTGTATTGTTTTATTTTAATATAAATAACATGTTCATTCTACTGTGTACATATCATACATATTTGTAATCCTGACAACCATAAGTTATATGTTGAATATAAGTGTACAGTATTTATTAGCTTTATTTTGATTCCTTTTTTATTTTTGACTTTTTAATCTCATTAAAGATTGAATATTTTAATCATTTACTTTTACAAGAAATATCCTGACCTCCTTTGTCCCCTTCCACTCATTCATTTGCATCTATGCATTGATTTACAGAATTGTATATTAATTAGAGATGGGCAAATTTCTCAAAAATTCGATTCGCCAGGCTCGCCAAATTTTCCGCCAAAATTCTTTTCAACTCGAATTTATTTGCAGTGAATCGCATTAAAAAACAGCTATTTCCTGGCTGTGTTGTAGAACATTGTGCCATGCTCAAATATGCATAGGGAGCGTGGTTTGGTCTTCATACAATGTTGTGTTTTAGTATGACTCGCAGACGACAAGTGCCGCTCTTAGAATTGCTTCACATATCACTTCTCTGGGCAGTTACAGGGACAAAACTGACAAATAACTGAAGTGGGAACGCAGCCTGGCAAGGTAATGTCAGCGCCAGCTGGAAGAACCAAGCTGAGGGCCAAGATCCTACTATAATAATAATAATCTTTGTTTATATAGCGCCAACATATACTGCAGCACTTTACAATATAGAGGGTATAAGCACAGACAAACCAGACATTACATTCTAAAAAATCTACTTACAAATCAGACATGAGGTGTGAGGGTCCTGCTCACAAGAGCTTACAATCTATTAGGGTGTATGGGTGAAATAAAGAGTGACAAGTGCTTGGTTTACAATGGTCCAGCCATGTTACATAAATATGGGGTAGTATACATAAAGAAGTGGATGAACCTGCCATCCCAACCATACATCTATATACAGATAAGTGCCTGTGGGTGCCAAAGTGCAGGAAGTGACGAATGTGTGACAGAATTTGGGGGGTTAACAATTAGGGATCTTGGTATGCTTGTCTAAGAAGATGAGTTTTCAGAGCGCACTTGAAACTGTGAGGGTTGTGAGTGTGCCTGATCACATGGGGTAACAAAGAACGCAATAGTAGGTTCCTGGAGCCTGCACAGGTCGCAGCACAGTAAGGGGACGTCACAGTAAGGGTCATCCCGCGAGGTCAGAGCTTCCGGTGTCATCTAGCAGCCATGTGTTGACCACCAAATCAACAGTTCTCGAATGGTTGACTAGGTTATGCACTTTTTCCCAGATGACATCTGACAACCCTGGCAAAGAGTCGGTGCATCCGTAGGACACAACCTTTAGTTGGCATTGCGCGGGAGCAGGACAGGGGCCCTCACCTGTCCTCAACCCGCCTCTGTCCCATTCAGTTCATGAGAACTACTATGTGCTCTGGGCTCTGCGTCACTATACAGTGAGGATGAACTATTTGAGGATAGTGGGCAGCAAAGAGGTGGGGAAGACATCCGCTGCTTCCTGCATAAGCGGACATGTAGTGATGAGGAGAGTGGCATGGGGGGTTATGTTGTGAGAGGTCAGGCTCTGTACAGTGACACCGTTGAGGAGGACAGCGGTGACAGGAAAACACTAATCGAGGTAGCTGATCGCACTTGGTAGCCGTGTGAAGCAAGCAAAGCTGGCACAAGGTATTTTGGTGCCCTAGTTAAACAAGGCATAAAGTGCCCCCCACATGGAAAATTCAGCCCACTCCATGCTTCCTTGTGCCCCATTTTCTGCCTGGGATGAAGTGGCGCCGTAGGCGGTTGCCTAACTTTAACTACCCATCGTCCCGGCACTGGAAGCAAGGGCTTTATCATCATCATCATCATCGGGAGAAGAGAGCGGCAGCTTGCGTGTCAGGCAGTGGTGTAGCCGGCATATCGGTAGTGTGGCCGTGAGTCAGCAGGATGGCAGCAGTGCGAGGTCGGGAGCCAAATGGCCACGATTTAGACCACCGCAGGTCTCAGAAAGTAGCAGCGCAGGGACTCACCGAGGCAGCGGCGGTAACAGTCAATCAGTGCGGAGCATTAGTGGTAAAATCACCTACTCCCCGGTGTGGCAGTTTTTTGACAAGACACCAGAAGAGGCACACATGGCTTTAGGTAGAATCTGTGGGCAGAAAGTAAAACGTGACCAGTGACCTAACGTTAGCACCACAACCCTGCATCAACATGCAACATCACCATACAGTGTCCTGGAAGAAACGTGTCTCAGATGTGGTGGTCCTACTACCGCAGCAGAAGCACCCAGTGGCATGCCTCCCATTTCAGGCAGTCAAGGCGCTGCCGAAGACAACTGCCTGTCTTTCACATCATCTACCGGTCCAGATGCTATTGCTCCTCGCCACTCATGGTGCCAGCAGTCGTTCACCGAGACGATTGCCAAGAGACAGCAGTATGCGTCTAACCATCCCTAAGTGCAGAAGCTGACTGTGCTCCTGTCCAAGTTGGTGGTAAAGCTGTCCCTCCCTTTTCAAGTGGTGGACTATGCACCGTTCACAGAACTTGACAGGAAACTTTGCAGGCACTTTAGCCAGTTCTACACCACCAAGCACACCCTCCTTGAGCTAAACATAACAGAGAAACTATGAACAGAGAAAGACAGAGAGAAAGCTACGAACAGGGCAAAACAGGGAGAAATCGATGAACAGGACAAAACAGGGAGAAATCGCTGAACAGAGCAAAACAGGGAGAAATCGATGAACAGAGACAGGCCATTAATAATTTCTTGATGGTCCAAGCGGACAGTGATCCACTGTGTAATTTTTATGTCAGCCAGTGGCAGCTCATGTGGGACACCTGTCGTTTGCACAGGCCCTTTGAGGGGGCCACCTTATTTGTCAGTCGCCAGGACTACGGGATGAATAAAGTCATTCCACTGCTTCATGTCTTGGAACAGGTGCTGCAAAATCTGTCTGGTCAGGGGACTGGAGACGTGGCAACTACATCGCACGGCCGCATGAGTTCAGTGGGGGCTAAACTGGAGGAGGAGGAGGAAGACATCGGAGCACAAGCAGTATCTGGTGAAATTAGTGGTTTTTTTTATTGAGGTAACAGGAGAGGAGCAGGAGCAGCCGGAGGATTAGGAAGACGAGGAAGATGACTCAGACACACCGTTACAGTATACAGTGGAGATGGAGGCAGGTAGTCCCTCAGAGTCACTTGCGCAGAAGGCCCGCTGCATGCTGATTTGCCTGGCTAGTGACAGCTGAACTGTCACCATCCGGCAGAGGGATGACTTCTGGCTCTCCACCTTCGTGGTCCCTCGTTACTGGTCCCAAATAGGGCATTTTTTCACCTGCCAAGACGGAGGACAAACTCAAGTACTATAGAAACATCCTATGTAGTCAGTTGGCCGCTGCCTATCTGCGCCATCGTCCATCCTCTAACAGGTCTGATCTGTTTCTTCACCCCCCCTAGTGATTTAGGAACCCAGCAGCACCTGGAGCACACCCTGCACCCTGGATTCTTCTGGCTACCTGCCTCAGCTACTATTCTGATGCTTCTATCCGCCTGATGCCACACATCTGATGCCAGCTGTTCCTTCACCCACCCACCATTTTTACCAGGGACTGGTATTGACACCCACCTCCCCACTCTTCACTGGGCCATTATGTAGCCTTCTGATGCTGCTACCACGTCACCACTCAGGTCTCCTCTCGTTGCTGCTGTCATCTCCAGGCTATGTCACCATGTCACTCTCTGGCTTGATGTTGCTGTTACTGCCACCTCCTCATTATGTAATCTAGCTGCTGCCACCTCAAAACTATGTCATTGTGCTACTCTCCAGCCGGATGCTGCTGCTGCTGCTGCCACCTCCACATTGTGTACTTGTGCAAGTCTGTGGTCTAATCATGCTGCTGCCACCTTCACAATCTGTCATTTGCCACTCTGTGGCCTACTCATGCTGCTTCCAACTGACCACGCTCTCAGTCGACCACCCTGTGGGTTTCCAATGCTGCTTCCACCCTCTATAACTCTATGATATTGCTACTATGTTTGGTTTTCCCTTTCTTTTAATCTGTCACAAGGAATGAAAAGGACAAACAACCGATTGTGTCTTTGCATCAGGATTGTCAGATGAATAGGTAGCCAAAAGCAGGAGTGGATACAAAACACAGAACACATGCAAATATTCCATTTACTTATTTTTGGAATCAACTCCTGTTTCTTTTTGGGTTCAGCAATGATGGATTATTGACCAATTGAAAGCGGACACTGAAGGATCAAAGGAATGGCAAAATGATTAGTGACATCAATGAAAATTACTGAAGAAACCCTCTCCACTATTTAGGGAGGCCACTACATGTATCAGCATTTAACAGAATCACCACAATAACTGAAAAAATTTACTGTTTGTCATAGATAGCAATATCCCAAGAGACTGGAGTGGCTGGATTTGAGATGTATGTAGGGCTGAAATACACAAACACTGGATTTGACACAGAATTCTCTAAAAAAGTTAATAAATTAACTCTTGGCCACAGATTAAAATTCCCACACCGGTCTGAAGTTTTTGGATTCCAGGCGTGCATGTGGCAGAAATACACACACCCTGTATTTAACTCAAATTCCCCCACAAAACAAGAGGAGAAATTAACCCTTGGTATAAAATACCCTACAGAATGAATGAGATGAAATTCAGACGTATATGGGGTAAAAATACACACCCCCTATATTTTACTCCAAATTACCCCACAAACAATAGGCTAAATTAACCCTTGGGTATAAAATACCCTACATAAATCCAGATGGAATTCAGCAGAATATGGGGCAAAAAAATACAGACACCCTGTATTGTACTCCAAATTACCACACAAACAAGAGGCTTTATCAAGCCTTGGGTATGAAATATCCTACGGAGCAACCAGATGGAATTCAGGCGTATATAGGGGTAGAAAAATATAGACACCCTGTATTTTACTCCAAATTACCCCACAAACAAGAGGATTAATAAACCTTTGGCTATGAAATACCCTATAGAACAACCAGATGGAATTCAGGCGTGTATGGGGCAGAAGTACACCCACCCTGTACTTTAGGGAGAATACCCCACAAACTAAAACAAAATAATAACGCTGGTTGACACACACTTGTGAAGGTCTTTCACCCCAGAAGCTGAAAAAACTAGTTTATTGTCTAAAGAGTGCAATATACTGTAGCAGCAGCCAGATGCTTATTGACAGGAGTCACAGTGAGAAGTGTGAGAATTTAAGATGGGGTCTGTATTTATAGTGCTGTGACATCACAGAAACCCGCTTGTTGCTGATTGGCTTCATGTCTGCACATGTCAATGAGGGTGTTCCTTTCTTCCTCCCAGAGTTCTCTGCCCCATGTCACGCCATGTGCTCACGGCCATTTTAGAAGAAAAAGACGATTTGTTCCCGCAAAGTACCATAGACTTCGGTTTCATGCAGAACCGAAGTTTTCCTGAAATTCTAAACGAATTCCACTTTGTTAGAATCGATTCGCCCATCTCTAGTATTAATGATAAAACTTAATAAAAAAAATGTTGCTGAAAAAAAATATCCTGACATAGAGCAGCATGTCAGTAAATTAGACTTTGTCTGATTATTATCATACACATTTGTTAATGTTTGCCCTAAGTATGGTCTAAGAAGAGAAATATGGAAAAACAGCCCTGAGGTTCTTTGTGCCACTCCAGTAATTTGTATCTTTATATGTTTCAACTCTTGATTATGTCATTGGAATGTTGATGATATGATCAAACAGTAGCCATTCCTTTAATTATAACTAGAGATTTCTCAAAAATTCGATTCGGTGACTTTGACAAATTTTCAGACAAAATTCGTTTCGGTCCGAATTGCTTCGGGATGAATCGCGTTAAAAAAACAGCTATTTCCAGTCTACACAGAGCCTGCAGGGTGCTGTAGAACGTTGTGCCATGCTTAAATATGCAGAGGGATCTTGGTTTGGTCTTCATACAATGTTGTGTTTTAGTATGACACGCATATGACTGCCGACGCTCTTAGAATCGCTTCACTATAAAATTCCCTGGGAACTTAAGAGGGCAAAACTGACCAAAAACTGAAGTGGGAATGTAGCCTGATAAAGTCATGGCATCGAAAGCTGGAAAAAAACAAGCTGAGAGCTCAGGTGGCAACATCAGTGACAAGAGTGTGGAGGTGATGGCGGCAGCCACAGCAGCATGAGGTCAGAGAGTGGCACAATGACAGAGTGTGGAGGTCACGGCAGCAGCCACAGCAGCAGTATGAGGTCAGAGAGTGGCAAACAAAAAAGATGAAGTGCATATGATAATTGTGTGTAATATAAAATATAACTTTTACTTCACAGATTAAAATACGGTGCGGCTGAACACTCAAAATATTCCAAATGGATGTAGGTTCAAAATATTATAACCAAGACCCCCACCAATAGCAAAAGTACCGTCGGGAAACGATGAAAAGTGACTTTCCAAAATGGACCCCTGCGATCCCCTGCCCCTATAAAGTAAGCGGAGCACCCCCCCAAAAAAGGGGCGCCCCCCGCAAAGATGCAAGGCCCCCTCCCTGCGATTCCCCTTCTTCCCCTTACCCCGTTACATGCAATGCCCCAAACATTTTTTGGACCCACCAGGGGTCTCTTAAAGGACCAAAAGGGTATTTAGGGGATAAATAAGGGGATAAAAAAAAAGACTGGGGGATAGGTCATGAGCGTATGGCCCCATACGCCGGAGGGCTGGGGTGTGACCTATCCTCATCATTTTTTTACTTTTTCTTCTTCATCAGCCGACCGTATTTTAAAAGTGAATTAAAAGTTAATTTTTTTTTACACACAAAATTTTATTACTCACTTTTTTTGTTTTTCTTTTGTGCGCGATGGAGTAATTCCGATGTTATTTACTAATCGGGAACAGGTTTTTTTTTGGGCAGAAGTGGCACCCAAAGACACACTGTGGATTGACGGCATCAACACAGCAGCAGCATGAGGGAAAAAAAGGGGACAAGACAGAGTTGGAGGCCTGGCAGCAGCCCCAGAGCAGCATGAGGTCAGGGGAGTGGCACAATGAAAAATTTTGGATGGGAAAACATAGAAAGGGCCCCAGGTGCACAATGACAGAGAGGGGAGGGAGGCAGCAAGCATGAGGGCAAGAGTGGACAATGACACAGTGTGGAGTTGACGGCTCAACAGCAGCAGCAGCGCATTAGGTCAGAGAGGGACAAAGACGAGTGTGGAGGTGGGTGGCGTCCCTCCTTGGAAAGTGGGGGTAGGCAGATGGAGAAACGGGGAGCAGAGTGTGGCTCAGGCGGGGGGCGGGGATCAGAAAAGTGGCTGAGGGAGGTAGTTTAAAACCCCGACCATTTCTCACAGTTTTGGTGAGGGTTTAGGCTATGTAGTCTACGCCCAAGGCATTGGGTAAAAACCCTGGCCGATCCACGCCTTATTCATCTTGACAAAAAGGCAGTCGTTCCACATTTCCCATGGAGAAACGGGGTTCCCTTGGGGTAAAATGGCCCCCCCCCACACTGAACACTTGCACGATGCCACACTATGGCCGGGGAGGCGCTTCTCCATTGCCCAAAAAACGGCAAGGGGCCAACTCCATTTTGGCTGCCCCCTAGTCCACAGACCTTCTAACGGGGGGGCAGAGTGCATCTGGGGCCGGAGTAATGGCAAAAAAAAACAACTCCCTTTCAGAGGTTGGTAAACCTTGATGGCTGCAATGGGATGCTTTCCACTGGGGGCTGCTGTGTGGCTGCGGGGGGTGGAAGGCCCACATCGAGCCACGTTTATCCCGGGGTACCGGATGGTGACGGCTGGTTGACGCGCAAGCTAATGCCCCCCTTCTCCTGATGAAGAAACCCTTGCTTACCCGGCTCCCAAGTCGGGGCGGGTACACCTCATCGTTTGTGTTTCATCGTCACGCTGCTTCATCACCCGGTTTTGGTTGCAGGGCTGACCCCTCTCAGTAGCAAAAGAGGGTGGCAGGCTTCTTCACCTGCCATGGCAGTGGGACAAA
>JAODAL010021940.1:0-65850 GCA_025379985.1 Phyllomedusa bahiana
AAAGGGGAGAGGCCCCGCGGTTCTGTAAATGAAGATCGGTGCCGCGCACCAATCTTCAGGGTGATCGGCACCGCCACAGCATAGCTGCAGCGACCCGACACCCGGACATGAAAGTGGGGAAACCACCATCTTGGTACAGTCTAATGCATTGTCTATGCAATGCATTAGACTGTATTGATGATAGCACCACCTAGTGGTCAAGCACTCTAGGTGGACACAAAGTTACAGAAAAAAAAAAAAAGAAATAAAGTTTTAAAGTACAAAAAAAAGTATTAAAAGTTCAAATCACCCCCTTTCCCCATTTTATAAATAAAAACAATAAAATAATTTTAAAAAGTTATACATATTTGGTATCGCTGTGTCCGAAAAAGTCCAATCTGTTAAAATATAACATCATTTATCCCATACGCTGAAACACGTAGAAAAAAAAAAAAATTCCAAAACGCGGAAAATTAAGTTTTTGGTCATTTTACGTCACTTAAAAAATGGTTGCATGCATTCCAAACTGCTAGCAATAAAAAGTACACTTCAGCCCGCAAAAATGCACCCTCACTGACGTCTGTAGGTGTTAGTACAAAAAAGTTATTGGTCGCACAAAATGGAGCCCTGGTGAAAATTTTGAAAAATAGAAAAATTTTGGGAAATTTTTTTTTTACGGTACCAAAAACATAACGGAAACCCTATATGTTTGGTATTCCCCGGATGCGTATCACCTGTTAGATACAGTTACACATTTTTATTGACCGAAGATTGAACGTAAAAGCAAAACACCCGCAAACATGGAGAAAAAGCCGTTTTTTTCAGAATTTGTCCCACTTGGAATTTTATTGCAGTTTCCCAGTATATTCTATAGTACAGTGAATAACACCATTAGAAAGTACATCTTGTTCCGCAAAATAAAAGCCCTCATATGTCTATGTAGGTGGAAAAATAAAAAAGTTATGGCTGTGGGAAGTTACATAGTTTAATAGTTTGTCAGGCCGAAAAAAGACATACGTCCATCCAGTTCAGCCCATTTATTAAAGTGTTACTAAAGTGTTAAAGTGTTGATCCAGAGGAAGGCAAAAACTCCCATGAGGTAGAAGCCAATTGTCCTCATGTTAGGGAAAAAATTCCTTTCTGACTCCAATCTGGCAATCTGAATAAATCCCTGCATCAATGACCCCCTTAGAATCCTAGTCACTTACTTGTTATATACATCTAAAAATGTATCCAGCCCTTTCTCGGATCCTAGTCACTATAACTTGTTATATCACTCTCCAGAAATGCACCCAAGCCCTTCTTGAACTCTGTTAGTGAATTCACCATGACAAGTTCCTCTGGCAGAGAGTTCCACAGTCTCACCGCTCTAACAGTAAAGAATCCCTTTCTATGTTTATGTAGAAACTTTCTTTCCTCAAGACGAAGAGGATGCCCCCTTGTTCTAGATAAAGTCCTGGGTATAAAATAAATCTTTAGCGGATCTCTTATTTGGCCCTTAATATTTTAAAATCATATTTATCATGTCCCCCGAAGCAGTCTTTTCTCTAAATTTAATAACCCTAACCTTGCTAATCTTTCGGTATTGCAGTCCACCAGGCCCTTTAATTATTTTTGTTGCCCGCCCTTTGTACTGTTCAAGTTCTACAATGTCTTTCCTGTGTACTGGTGCCCAAAAACTTTTCACAATTTTCCATGTGTGGTCTAACCAGTGACTTGTATAGTGGGAGAATAATGTTCTCATCATGTGCATCTATGCATCTATGCTTTTAATACACCCCATGATCCTATTAGCCTTGGCAGCTGCTGCCTGACTCTGGCTGCTACAGTTAAGTTTACTGTCCACCAGGATTCCCAAGTCTTTCTCCATGTCACTTTTACCAGTGTTTTTCCATTTTAACATGTAATCATGTAATAGTTTTTTCCCTTTCCCCATGTGCTTAAACCTTGCATTTATCAGTGGTTAAACCTCATCACCCCATTTCCTGCCCAGGCCTCCAATTTAAATCCAGATCCCTTTGTAATAACACATTATCCTCTATTGTGTGGATTCCTTTACAGAGCTTAGTATCATCTGCAAAGATCGATATTCTACTGTGTATTCCCTGTGTAAGATCATTAATGAAAATGTTGAAGAGGATAGGGCCCAATACTAACCCTTGTGGTACCCCACTAGTAACAGCGATCCAGTCCGAGTATGTACCGTTAATTACCACCCTCTGTTTTCTATCAGTGAGCCAGTTGCTAACCCACTTGCGCACATTTTCCCCCAGTCCAAGCATTTCTTTTTATTTACCAACCTTTTATGTGGAACAGTATCAAATGCTTTAGAAAAATCCAAATATATGACATCCAGTGCCTCATCCCGATCGGTCTGGAAACTAACCTTCCTCATAGAAGCTGATGAGATTAGTCTGACAGGACCGATCCTTCATAAAACCATGTGGAACGGCCTTATACATTTATTTTCAGTGAGATACTCCAGGATAGCATCTCTTAGAAAACCGTTCAAACATTTTACCCACAACAGAGGTTAAGCTCATCGGCCTATATTTTTTAAAGGTTTCACTTTTTGACCCCTTTTTGAATATTGGCACCACATTTGCTATGCGTCAATCTTTGGGACATACCCCGTTATTATACAGTCCATAAATATAAAAAATTGGGGCCTATCTAACACATTACTTAACTCCCTTAGGACACGCGGGTGTATACCGTCAGGGCCTGGGGATTTGTCTATTTTAATCTTCCTAAGGCGGAGCTGCACTTCTTCCTTTTTTTTGACAAAAAAAACATTTAAGTTGGAATTTACCTCCTCCTTTTGCTCATCAACAGGAAGCTCCTCCTCGGTAAATACAGTGGAGAAGAAATTGTTTAATAGGTTTTGCTTTTTCTCCCCCTGTACTTTTAAAGGGCCAACTTTCTTTTTTAATCTTTTTATATTTATATAGTTAAAAAATATTTTGGGATTAGTTTTACTTTCTATGGCAATACGTCTTTCTGTCTGCCCGCTTTGCTGCCTTTATCTTTATTTTACACACTTTATTTTCTTACCCTATATCTTCTTAGCGCCTCTTCACTGCCTCCTGTTTTAGTAGCTGAAACGCTTTCTTTTTGTTTTTTATTGCCTCCTTTACATCTCTGTTGATCCCCATTTGGGGTTTTTTCCCGTTTCTAATTATTTTTTTACCATATGGTATGTGCCTCTTACCCGTGGGCGCCTAAGATGTTTTTAAAGATCTCCCATTTATTTTTTGTTATGCTATGTGTAAACACATTGTCCCAGTCAGTACGGTTTAGGGCCTCTCTAAGCAGGATAAAATTAGCCTTCCTCAAAATCAGTGTTTTTGTGGCTCCATGACAAAAAGCTCTATTGAAGGATAAATGGAAGCTTATTATATTATGGTCACTATTCCCTAGGTGCCCCTCAACCTGGACCTTTGTTACTCTGTCAGGTCTATTAGTCATTATTAAGTCTAGAAGGGCCTTTCCTCTAGTCGGTTCCTGCACCATTTGGGAAAGGTAGTTATCTTTAGTTATAGACAAAAACCTGTTTCCTTTGTGAGAGATACAGGTTTCAGATTTATTCCTTTCTCCCTATTCTTTTTAACTATTACTACACCCCTTCCCTCCACTCCACCCCCTGATTTATTACTAATTCCCAGCTCTCTATCTTTTATATCTTGCAGCTATATGTGTAGTTATCCTCCCTCCAGTCCCTAGTTTAAAAACTCCAGCTTTCTAGTCATTTTGTCCCCCAATACAGCTGCACCCTCCCCATTTAGGTGCAGCTCGTCTCTAGCATAGAGTCTGTAGCCAAGACAGAAGTCAGCCCAGTTCTCCAAAAACCCAAACCCCCTTTTTCCCACACCAATTTTTGAGCCATTATTCACCTCTCTAATCTCCCGCTGCCTCTTGGTGTGGCCCGGGGAACAGGTAATATTTATGAAAATATTTTCTTGGAGGTCCTTGCCCTTTAAACTTTTTGCCCTAAGTCCCTGAAATCGTTTTTAAGAACACTCCACCTACCTCTAACTTTGTCATTGGTGCCAATGTGGACCATGACAGCTGGATTCTCACCGGGCCCACCCAGCAATCTGTCAGCCCGATCCGCGATATGTCGAACCCGGGCCCCAGGTAAACAACATACTGTTCGCGATCCGGTTGGTGGCAGATTGCCATGTCTTTTGCCCCTTACAATGGAGTCCCCAACTACTAGCACCTGTCTAGTCTGACCTGCACTCCTATTCCCAATCTTACTGGAGCAGACAGGGGTAGTGTCTTGCTGCAGCAATGCTATTTCTGAGCCAACATCCCCTCATCGCCAATTCTTTCAAATTTTTTTGGGGCGTGCCAGTTAGGACTAGCCTCCCTAACACTCTTTCCCCTACCTTCTTTCTAACTGTTACCCAGCTAGCTGCCTCATGTTCCTGCACCTCCATTGCTTCCATCCTCCCCAGATCTACACCTGCGAGTGATTGCTCAGTGAGCAGCAAACCCGCTTCCAAGTTGGCAATGGATCTCAGTGTTGCCACTTGCTCATTTAGATCCAGGATACGGGCTTCTAAATGTGCAGTGTGCACACATCTTGCACAGCAGTATGCCCCCTCGAAGTGTTGTTTAAGGATGGCATACATTGCACAGGTTGTACACTGGACAGCATTGTCAAACATGGAACTCATGGGGATGTTACCAAAAAAAAAAAGAAATACAGATACAAATATGAAAAATCTGTATAATACTTCCCCTTCTAAAACTCCCAAATCTAAAGTCCCCCAATATTAAGTCCCACACTTAAAACAAAACAGACACACTCGCACGCTCAGAATACTCGCTTAGACCACTTAGCTTTTAACCCTTTGATTCCCAGCAGCAGCAACTCTCCGTCTGTGCCGGGAGCTGGAGACTCTTAAGGACTGGATTACAGGTTCTTTCTATCTAAACTTATGATAGTATATGACAAATTGTACTGATCGTTCTTATACGTGTTCTCATTAAAGAAGAAATATATAAAATATTTACGGAAACTTTGGAAAATTTATGGCGGCATTGTGATATTGGTGAATATAGTGTTTAGCAGGTGGGGTCCTGCTGATGCCGCAGTAACCTGTAATTAGAAGATGCCAAACTAATTGTATAAAGCACTGGTCTCTCACACAAGTATGCTAGTGCACGCACTTAAGGGTACGTTCACATAGTGTTTTTTAGATGCGTGTTTGTATCTGTGTTACGGACCCAAACACACATCTAACAATGTGCAGTGTGATTTACATTCGTTTCAATGTAAAACAGGCATCAGGGTTCAGACAAGTGATCGCCGATGCATACGTCTTTTTGTTGCGTCTCCGATCTGTTCAAAGAATTGACATATTCTTGATCCATTTCATGCTGCAGACACCGTATTTAAAACTACAAGGGGTGTTTCTGCTGCAGCAAAAATACATCCAAACACCCAGCAAACTTTGGGTGCGTGTTTGGATGGGCTTGACGCAGTGTTTTTCAATCCGTTTTTCGGATTAAGAAACGCTGTGTGAACACACCCTTACCAGTTAAACCGGCATGTAACAAATGTGTGGTCAGATACAATGTATCAGCTATGAAATCCTATTGTGGTTACTAATTTGCAACTGCAATATATGAGACATAGCTAACTATCATGCACATAACCGTAAACAATAGTTTTCCATTTTTCTCTATAGTACAAGGTTCTTACTATTCAGAGACATCTAAATAATTTCCCTTTAAAGTAATGTTAATGCATGGTGTGGGAAATACCCCAGTTGTCAGATCCTTATGTGTTCAGTCCCCCTATTACTAGACATATAATTACCATGACATTAGTTACGGCAACTGTATAGAGACCTAGAGGCAGTAAAAGCACAGCTGTGAATAGCTAGGAATACCTTCAAACAGACTGTGAAACAGGAAACCACAATGTGTTCATTGCAGGTTAGGAGAACACAAGGAAGGAGGTACACAATAATTAAACAGTAGCCATAAAATGTTACACTCCAGCAGCACTGTGTAAATAGAGTTTAGCAAGAAGCCACAAGTGAACACTACATCCTGCAAGCTGCGTTATTGATTTAAAACACGGACATGCAGCAAATAATACAAGACTTGATACATAAAACCGAAAAAGAACAATTGCTATGTTTTGCACTTGCCTCTTTACATCTCTGTTACATTGATTTAGAAGACTCTACACTTTCCAGAAGGCTTAATAACAGGGCTCGGAGGGTTTCATGAAATACAAAAGTGTGCTTTTAATGTTGTAGTTTTTCGTCATGGAAGGCAACAAGGAGAAAACACAGCGAAAAACACATCAAACTAATATCCTAGAGAACTGCATTTGTTTAGCAAATTGTATCAATGGGATTTTTACATTACACCAGCACATCTGTACAAAGCAGGGTTGCACAACATTTTCTGGTCCATGTACCACATTGTCATATTTTACTCCAACCAGGGGATTGCAGAAAAACTTAGAGGGATATTCCCCACCTCAGTCCTTTATGGCATTTTAGTTGTAAATATCTTGCGGATTTGCCATGATTGTCAGAAATAAATCCTCATTTTAGAAAGAAATCCAGAGATGATATAGAAACTATTTTTATTGGATCCTAAATGGATCATTTAGGTTGCTTAAAGGGAATCTGTCGCCAATTTTTTTTTTTTTACTTATTAACTCAAGCCCCTGATCCATATTCTTTTTTCTCTCAGTCGTTTTATTTCCTGATTGTAGATTTCTCTATTCGGCCGTCTGTATATGATTGTGGGGAAGACATTCTTGCTTGCACTGCTTTAACAGCAGTCAGAGAGATACTTTACAGCAGTTTCATGCACATAGAATTCTTAAGACAGATTCTGTCCCAGTTTTCACTGTGCAGGAAAGGGAGAGGCGGAGCTGTGACATCTCCTCTTGTGACTGGTGGATTCTGTGTTATCTGTACACACTGGTGTCTCCTTTCAGTTTGACCCTGCTTTTACTGATAATAAGCACACTGCTGAAAAGCTCTAAATAGAACAGGAAGTGTCAGACGATTATTAAGCCTAGTGGCCAAAGTGATAACTGCAGGACTTAAGAATTATTAAAAAAAAAATACTGAAAGTGATATGGAAAATTAAAAAAAAAACATAACCAAAAATTCCTAAAAAATGTGTTTAACATAAAAATGTGAGTTAAACAATAAGTCATTTTTTGATGACACATTCCCTTTAAGCCCCCCAGTGCCCATGGGCCCAAAACAGTGCCAGCCATACAGTGCCCTTAGTTGAATGCATCTTTTAAAAGATGAACATTAATTTCTAAACCATGATAACAGAGACAAAGGGTGACATATATGTATTTTGGCACCCAGGTGGCATTTTTTTACGCACATTTTTTATTGGTAGCATAGAATGAGCCTGAATCTATGAACCTGTTCTACTGCGGGTCATAGATTAGGCGCTTTTTAGCTCCAAAACGACAACTCAGGCTCAAGTAAACCACTTTTAACTGTTCCTGTAGTAATGTGCCTAGTTTTGCCATCCTCCAGTCATAAATGTGTAGAATCATACGGTTGTGGTGCGACACACCTCCAGAATGCCCCCCCAAATCTTAGACGCATTACAAAGTGCCGCGGGCACCTGATAAATTGCCTAAATTGGAGTGCGCCTGATTATATAGCTAAAGAACAGGGCCAGTTTTTGGACTGAAAGAACGCCAGACTACTGACGCAGCCTTGTACATACATGTCGCTCAAAATATGTTTGTGTCCTGGTGGCTGTGGGCTGCATAGCGGGACACTGAGGGATGCATGTGGTTACTGTGCTACATGTTATGCACCCTTGGTCTAAAGTAATAAAGGAGCATACAGTGAAAGGACTGCATGGTTAAAACCTATCCACAAAGTCACAAGCCATCTCAGAAGTAAACTAGCACAGCTAGAAGTAAATCCTGATGTATAAGACTGGGATCACAAAGCCTTCAGCTTAAGGGGGTTATCTGGTTTAAAAAAACAAACAAACATTGTAGTGGACTGGGGAGGGAGTGAAATAAATAAAAAAAATAGGACTCACCTTTCCATATGACAAAATACCCGCACTGAGATCGACCAATGACATTACATTTACTATTCATGTGACCCTGCAGGCTTTCACAGGCCTTAGTGTTCTCTTCCTGTCTAAATGTCATGTGACTGAGACCTGGGACTGGCTGCAGAGTCACATGCCAAGGATCATGACTTTGTTGGCAAACGACCCGAACTTGAGTCAGGTGGAAATGTGAGTTTCCTCTGTTTCATCCCTTCCATGGAAAACTTTTTCAAAACCATACATCCCCTTTAAACTTGTAACCATTTGTAACAAACCCTCCCTAAATCTGCATGTAACATGAAGCCCCATATATACCAAACAAGACCCGCCATTTCACTATACAATGCTATTTTTGTGAAGTCCATACACACTTTTATAAGAACCCCTTTATGATCACCATATAAAAAGCTGTAAATTGACTGTGTGCAAAAGCTCTATGGGCTCCATACCAGAACAGAGCTACAGTATTTCACAAAGTGAGTCCACCCCATGCATTTTTGTAATTATTGTATTATATCTTATCATGGGACAAAACTGAAAATATGACACTTTGATACAATGTAAAGTAGTAAGTATACAGCTTGTTAACATGAAAATTTGGGTGCCCTCAATAATAAAAACACCCCTTTTAATGCTAACGGGGGGTGGCAACAAAAGTGGTACCCCCAAGTGAAAATAGAAAAATTGTGCCAAAAGTATATATATTGTGTTGACCCCCCATTATTTTCCAGCACTGCCTTACCTCTTTGGGTTGGAGTTCACTGATTTTCAATGGTTGCACCCACGGGAAAACTTCTTCCACAACGAACACAGACGGTATTTGGACCTTTGTGCTCCCCCACCCTCTTTTGGGTGTCCCAGCGTCTCAATGGGGTTTTGGGTTTGGAAATATGCTTGGCCAGTCTAAAAAATTTGCCCGGGTTTTTTTTAGAAAGGGCACGCCCACTTTTGGGTCGTTATCATTTTGGGAAAATACTCCCCTGTGGCCCAATTTCCCAAAAGGGGGGAAATCATGCTCTGATCAGTAGTCCGACGCTGGCATTCATGTTCCCTCAATGAATACTCCCCCAAAAAGCCGCATCACTCATACAGCCCAAACCATGCACTCTCACCCATGCTTTTACGTACAAGACACACTTTCTTTTTACTCCCCACCGGGTTTCCACGCTACCTTGAAACCATCTAACCAAATGATTTATCCTTGGGCCATCGACCACAGACATGGTCCCCGTAATCCAATCCTTTAGAAGGTTTAGAAGAGACCTTTTGGGACCAAAGCCATGCAGACCAATTTGATGGTCTGGAAATTGACAGGCTGACCCCCTTTAACCTCTGCAGCAATTCTTTGGTCGACCATGGCGAGTGGAAACTGTCTTGTTAAACCATTATGGACTTGGGGCCCCCTCTGCAGTCAGTTTCAAGGTGTTGGCAATCTTTGAAAACCTTTCCCAGCTGCTTGAATGAATACATGATTAAATTTTTTTTTATATCTTTTCATAGTCCCTTTGGGGAATTTCCTCTTTTCTTTCTCCCCTTAGTCTAATTTTTGTCTATTTTTATATTTATATGCTTTGTAACGATTTTTCCTTCTCACCCCTCTTTTGTTTTCATCTCTTTAAAATTTTCCTTTTTCCTACAGTTACTCTGCCTGTCCAAAATACAGTTTTTGTTTTTGCTGTTCACCTTTTTTAATTGGCTGCACTCTTTTACTTCTCGAGGATCGTGCCGTCCGATACCTCGGTTTTATGCGCATGTGCCTTTGCCAGGGACCCCTCGTTCCTGACTGAGCTTCACGGGCGCAAAGCCCTGGTCATTTAGGCCCAGAACGCGGTTTCCCCCTTTTGGAACCCGATGCCACCCCCTCCCCTTTATTTCCCGTGAAGTGGTGCCCTTTACAGGGGGAGGGGCACTCAACCCTTATATCCTGTTTGGTGATCCATATGCTTTTTTGGTTGCGTCTTTTATATTTTATTTTTTTCAGTTTTTATATTGGGGGGACTTCTTTTTTCGTAGTATCCTTATGTTTCTATCATATCTTTTTTTACTTTTTGATGCCCGCATCTATTCAAAAGGGATGCTTTTTCATCACACAGGAATCTGTAAGTATTTTCCTGTATTTAGCATACCCATTTTGCCTGCCTTTTTTATTGGCATAAAAGTTGCTATTTGCTTCTGCTATTTGCCCTTCCTTTGGTCCATCTTACTCCATATCATCCCCTGAGGCGACTAAGGGAGGGCGAAACATGTCGGGCCCCCAAGGGGCCCATTAGGGCATTTTTTAAAATTAGGGTCGGGCCCCGGGTTGGACCGCCCCATCAGGGCGATATTCCGGGGTTTTTGCTAAGCTAGGGCTTTTTTAGTCCCCCTGTTTAGGGCTAATGGGGATATCTCTTCTTGGCCCTCCCTAGATCATTGTCTGTTTTTTTGGGGTTGTTTTTCATTTGGATCTTAAATGGTACTTGGCCCTTTTTTTAAAAATTTAAATTTTAAAAAGTTATTTTTAAAATTTAAATTTTTTCCCCTTTTTTTTGTTGCCAATCTTTTATAGCATAAGGTATCTGTAGTAAAAAAAAATTTCTTTTTTCAGATCCTCAGACCATTCTTCGCCATGAGGTGCGATGTTGAACTTCCAGTGACCAAAGAGAGTTTGGGGCGATAACACCAAATTTAACACACCCCCCCCATTCACACCCAGGATCTTGTAACACTAACGATCACATGACACCGTGGGGGGGAAAATGGAAATTGGAAAAATTTCTCATTTTCATCAGGCTGTACTCATTTTTGCCAGGGTTTTTGACTTTTATGGCGTTGCTGAGTTATTTTGTCACACCAAAAATTTCCCCTGGAAAAAAAGCTGACACTGACTAAATTTACATTTTATAAAGGATTTTCAGGTTGTCCCATGACAAGATATAATAAATATGTAATATGTTTAAAAAGGGGTGTACTCACTTTTGTGAGATACTGTATAATATATCCATGTGCAAGAGTTCTTATGTTAAATGTTCAGCTGGTAATAAAATCTAGAAATTATCCGATCCTAGTGATTACAGAGACTATATCTAACCTCATTTATGCATCCCACACCATAAAACAGAATTGTTTGTACTTTCACAAAAACATCTTCCAATGCATATGTAGCCTGGCGGGACATGTTAGGGTGTAAAGAGCTAACAAACTATATTCAGTGTTTTACAGAATGACAATAAAATTAAAAGAGGCTGCACATGGCTCGTATAACCGGCACCTTTTACTGTTCCCTAAAATAATCTTTCCGTAAACCACCAGCAACAAAACTGGCCAGAATGATTCCATAGGGAGTAGAGTAAACGGAGTAGGTATTGGAACCCTTAAAACCCCAAAAACCTGGATTCTGGGAATAACCATAACTGTGTCACCAACAGTTCCAGTGCACCTACTTTGTTGTACAGAGGTAAAGATACAAATGTACTTTTTTATAAAATTCAAGAGAAAGCAATGTCTGATGTTGGGCACAAGCAGGGCTGCCATCAGTAATTTCAGGGCCCCCACAAACTGAAGAATCTGGCCCTGACCTATTTAGTTGCTATCATTCCCAATAAAGGGGGCGTTTTTTGTTCTTTTTTAATTTCATCAGGGCCCCTTACAGGAGTATTGTCAATACTAACTTGATTGGGGCCCCCGGGTACATTTTTTTATATGACGGGAAAAGGAAGTAGCTTACATGTACTGTAATTGCACATGGTTTCTTCTTTTGTGCTTGTTACTCTGAACAAGATAATTTCAGATAAAAAAAATTTTTTACTCAGTATGATAGATTTTCATGTCCCCAATTTTTCAACGATTGAAATTTTCCTAGATTAAAAAAAAAAACTATTTTTGGGAATCAAAGGGTCAAGGAATTTTTTCCCCACAGATTCTTTGGGAAATCACATTTTTCAAACTAGATTACTCCCATAATTTATCAATTTACTCACTTTACAAACATACAACAACTCAAGAAGGTTAATGACTCTTAGAAACATTAGACAAGTAATTGTACCACTTAAAATGTAAAAGTCTCAAAAGGGAAAATATTAAATTTTTAACCTTCAACAGCAATCTAAAGAGAATGGGGCAGATTTATTCATTTGTTTGCATCCAGTTTTGTTTTCTAAAACTATGCAGAAATTTTGCTCTTTCTGACACACCTTCTTTTAAACATATTTATTTAGCTTTAGACCTTTTCGTGGCTCAGTAAGAAGAGGTGTGCCTTAGGCAGTTCACACGGGGTTATTTGGGCGTATTTACGGACGTATTTCGTCCGCAAAACATCCAAAATTTTCAAATAATAACAATTAAATTAGCATTGTTCCAATGTAAATATCCTCATCATTCACACAGGCTTTTTTTTCCGACGTATTTACGGGAAAATACGTCCTAATACGATTAAAAATTTTAAGCCCCCTGTCCTTATTGAGGTATTTTGCAATGTAAATCCCTAAAAAGAATGGGGAATGCATTTTACACTGAAATATGTGCCCATTTAGTGAAACGTATTTTTAAACGCATTTCGGGGTGTATTTGCGGACGTAAAATACGTCCTAAATACCCCCCCCGAAAAAGCCATGTGAAATAGCCTTAGATGAAAAGGGGGCATGGTTTCACATAAAAGGGGCATGGCTAAAATTTGATAAAATGTTCAGAAAATTATGCCAAAATTCTGGTGCAGAAGACTGGTGCAAATTAAGCTAACCAACAGTTAGTATTAAAAGTTAGACAAGTGTAAAAATGACCCCATGTATCTTAAAGCATCACTTTTGAAAAATTTTAAACTTAACCCCAAAAAATAAATGATTTTAAATTTAATATTTTATGTAATAGAGCAACACAAAATAGCAAGTGTTTGTAAAGTTTAAAAAAAAATAAGATACATGCTTTTCCACATTTTTTAAGATTCAAAAAAACTGACTAGTGTGGTGTACATATATATTCAGCTCTCTGTACCCTAATACCCTTAATTAAAATCTGGCGTGATCAATTTCATTTAGAAGTCAATTAGTAAATAGAGTACAATCTATATGTAATTTTCTCATAGAAGTACAAACTGTTTTGTGGAAAACCTCAAAATAGGAACAAACAGCAAAACTAAGGAACGCACCAAACATAAAGTTGTGGCAAAGTGTATGGTAGGGTTAGGTTTAAAAAAAAAATAAAATACCCCGAGCTATAATCTTCTCATGGAACACTGTTCAATTCATCATCCACAAATGGAAGAATTATCTCACAAATGCTAACCTACCAAGACATGGCTATCTACCTAAACTGACAACCCAGACAAGGAGAGCACTAATTAGAGAAACAGCCAGAATCACTCTGAAGGAGCTGCAAAGATCCACAACTATTAGCCATGTACTCTACAAATCGGCCTTAGGGAAGAGGGGGCAAGAAGAAAGCCCTTTTTGAAAGCAACCCAAAAAAAGCCCTATTTAGGGAACACGCAAGTATTTTAAAGAAATGTTTGTAGATGAGACCAAAATTTAATTTTTTGGATAAATGCCAAACCATTTAGGGGGGAAAGTGAAACACTCATCCCCTGGGAATTTTTGGGGCGCCCTATGTGTGGGGGGGCTTTGCTTCAGTAGGGACTTTGATCTTAAGTTTATGGAAAATGGATGGGCCCAAATACAAAGGGAATCCTGGAGGGAAAAATTGTTAGAGGCGCAAAAGACCTGAGATTTGGGGGGGAATTTCCCTCCACAAGACAGCGACCCTAAACATGCAGCCAAAGCTGGAATGATTTAAATCAAAGCTTATTCATATGTTAAAATGGTCCAGTCAAAGTCCAGGGCTAAATCCCATTGAAAATATGTTGCAGGATTTGAAAATTGCTGTTCACAAACATTCACCAACCAATCTGACTGAGCTAGAGCTATTTTGCAAAGAAGAATGTTCAAAAATTCCAGCCTCTAGTGGAAAAAACTGATAGAACATACCCCAATAATCTTCATTGTCTTGCACTAAAATGATCCTGAAAGGTATTGACTCGGGTGGAAAAAACAAAGCCACCACACATCATTTTTTAAATTAGAAAAACTTTGGAAAACCACAAAATTTTTTTAAAAATCCTTTGTGTTGCTTGAATACTAAAAAAAATCAAATCATTTAAATTTTGTGCTGTAACGTTTAAAAATGAGAAACAGTTCGGGGTAAGAATACTTTTGCACCCACTGTACAACAAAAATTTGGGGAGCTTGCTTTTCTGCACTTACTTTGGTGCCTAAATGAACATTATGATTAAAGGGGATTCACTCTAAGCTGACCATACAAATTAGGTAAATGTTATCTGAATAATTTTGTTGGGGGATTCTCGATATCTATTGTTACACGAGGTTTAATTTATAGAATTGAGACAGGGTAATGGTCGTATGTGGTCAACAAGGGCTTTGTTTAATTGATTTCAACTCTCAGTCCACTTGGATGTAAGATATGTATTCTGTGAAAATGCTGAAACTGCTGTTCACTGTATTGCTAAAGAGGGGTGTTGTATTTTTTTTTTTTTTAAAGGGACACTACCATCAAAATGTTTCTTTTTATACATTGACATCAATATGCAATTATTTTTATGGGTTTTTTTTTTTTAATTGAATTTCTTTTTTAAAAAATTTTTTTTAAAATTTCCCCCATTTTCATTACCTTTCTGACTCCCTTTTTACCTCTGGGAGTCACAGTAAGAGGCTTGCTTGATGGTCTTCTTAATGGTTAGCTTTGGCCTGAGAAGTATCAATATTATTAGCAATAACCTGATAAGTATGACTACTTTGGTCATTTAAAAAAAGGTCTCTCCAGACCTTAAGTTTGTATATTTCCCTGATTTAGGGAGACTGTATTATACCCATTGCCCCGTTACTTGTATTTCATGGATTTCAGTTGTTTTTAGATGTTTTGAGAGGAATCGGATTTATAAATGGGAAATATTAATAAAGATAAAAATGGTATACTTTTGGTACAATGGTATGCTTTATTTACCTGGAGCTGAGTAGCTGATGTAGGTACGTGGCAGCAGTTTATCTCCCTCTCCGCATTAAGATAAAAATGAATTGAAATAAATAGCTGTTAGCTGAATGACATATCAGCAAATATCTTCTGTGTATGGCAGTTTGTATGGAGTTATTGGTAGTCAGCAGTAGTCTGTGCACTATTACTAATCTTGCCAACAAAACTAGGGTGAGAAAGTTGTAATTTTATCAGCTATTGAGTAAATCCAGAAACAGGTTCCTGCTCCCTCCACCCCTTCGCCTCTGTTTTTGTCTCTTAATTGTGGACATATACCTCCTGTTGACTTACTTTTGTGCCATCTGTACTGACTTGAATTACAGTAGGAAACAGTTGGTAAGAAGTTCTACAATGAGGTCCTTAATTTGGTGCCGCTTAGAATCAACATACTGCCATAAACAAAGTTACAATGACTATGGAAATGCAGGATTTACGTGTGCTGCCATATAATACCTTTAAACATAGCTGTGCATGAAGCCTTAATAATAATAATAATCTTTATTTATATAGTGCCAACATATTCCGCAGCACTTTACAATTTGGAAGGTGTAGGTACAGACAAAAGAAATACATTGCACAATGAAAAGCTACTTACAGATGAGACACAAGGTGAGAGGGCCCTGCTTGCAAGAGCTTCCAATTGAAATGGAAATGAACAGTTGATATAATGAACTATTTATTTAGCATTGTGGTGACTAAGGTCTATGATGATCTCTAGAATTACCACATCGGATAAAACATCCCTCCAAAATATAATCTGTTAAAACTGTATACAAGTAAATGCATAAATACGGTATATTTTGTTAACTACTGTGTCTGATCTTTAAGATATTTTTTATATGGTAATGATTCATTAATTGAAGAAGAATGGCCGGTCTATGCTACCATATCAGAAAACAGCAGGTAAGAGACATATAGAGCCACATGTATGGAAACTGGCTTGGTGTAAGACTTTCTTTGTTGCCCATAACAACCAATCAGTGCGCCCCTTTCATTTTTTCAGAGCACTATATGAAATGAAAGGAGAACTCTGATTGGTTGCTATGGGCAACAAAGAAGGTCTTAGACCAAGCCAGTTTTCATACATGTCCCCAATAGTTTTCTATTATAGTATATATTATTTTCATGTCAAAACAGTTTATTCCATCAGGACTCATAGAGAAAACTTGTGAGTCCTGCTTCCTCCACCTACACACAGTGATTGACAGCAGTAAATGTACACAACCTCATTCAGGAAAAGCTGTCAACCAACAGTATAAATAGCTTTTAACATGGAAATACAGAATAAAATAATAAAAAACAATAAATCCCCAAGTTCAACATCTCTCCTTCTCCCATAACCTCAAATAGGGTAGCATAGGACACCCAACAAAGCCACTTTATCTCTGTAACATGGTTACAGCAAAAATTAAGAGGCTAAACACTTGAAAGTGGGAAATAACCAGATTTATTAAAGCCTATATTATACATTGATGATTTAAATTTTAACTTTAGTTAAAGGGTTTTCCTATTTCAGACAAATTATGCCATACAGTGGATACTGAAAGTATTGAGACCCCTTAAAATTTTTCACTCTTTGTTTCATTGCAGCTATTTGGTAAGATCAAAAAAGTTCATTTTTTTGCTCATTAATGTACATTCTGCACCCCATCTTAAAAGAAAAAAAATTGAAATGTTTAATAAATGTGCAAAAATATCTACAAGAAAAACTGTAAAATTCTGAAGTATTCAGACCCTTTGCTCTGGATTGATAGAAGCCCCTTTTGAGCTACTACACCAGAGTCCCTTTTTGGGAATGATGCAAACAAGTTTTTCACACCTGGATTTGGGGGTCCTCTGCCACTTCCTTGCAGATCCTCTCCAGTTCCCTAAGGTTGGAAAGGTGAACGTTGGTGGACAGCCATTTTCAAGTCTCTCCAGAGATGCTCAGTTGGGTTTAGGTCAGGGCTCTGGCTGGGCCAGTCAAGAATAGTCACAGAATTGTTCTGAAGCCACTGCTTTGTTATTTTGGCTGTGTGCTTAGGGTCATTGTCTTGTTGGAAGATGAACCTTTGTCCCAGTCTGAGGTCCAAAGCGTCTGGAAGAGGTTTTCATCCAGGATATCTCTGTACTTGGCCGCATTCATTTTTCCTTCAATCGCACCCAGTCGTCCTGTCTCTGCAGCTGAAAAACACCCCCCCTCCCCCACCATAGCATGATACTGCCACCCACAGTTTTCACTGTTGGGATTGTATTGGGCAGGTGATGAGTAGGGCCTGGTTTTCCCCACAGATACCGCTTAGAATTAGCACGAAAAAATTCAATCTTTGTCTCATCAGATCAGAGAATCTTATTTCTCATAGCCTAGGAGTCCTTCATGTGTTTGTTTTCAAACTGTATGCAGGCTTTCATATGTCTTGCACTGAGGAGAGGCTTCCGTCGGCACACTCTGCCATAAAGCCCCGACTGGTGGAGGGCTGCAGTGATAGTTGACTTTGTGGAACTTTCTCCCATCTCCCTACTGCATCTCTGGAGTTAGCCACAGTGATCTTGGGGTTCTTCTTTACCTCTCTCACCAAGGCTCTTCTCTCACGATTGCTTAGTTTGGCTGGACAGCCAAGTCGAGAATGAGTTGTGGTCGTCCCAAACTTCTAAAGGAGGCCACTGTGCTCTTATGAACTTTGCGTGCTGCAGAAATTATTTTGTAACCTTGGCCAGATCAGTGCATTGACAAAATTCTGTCTCTGAGCTCCTTGGGCAGATCCTTAGACCTCATGATTCTCATGTGCTGTGACATGCACTGTGAGCTCTTATATAGACAGGTGTGTGCCCTTCCTAATCAAGTCCAATCAGTTTAATTAAACACAGCTGGACTCCAATGAAGGAGTAGAACCATCTCAAGGAGGATCAGAAGGAAATGGACAGTGAGTTAAATATGAGTGTCACAGCAAAGGGTCTGAATAATTATGACCATTTAATATTTCAGTTTTTCTTCTTTAATAAATTTGCTAAAATATCTAGACTTCTCTTTTTTTCTTTCAAGATGGGGTGCAGAGTGTTCATTAATAAGCAAAAAAATTAACTTTTTTAATTTTACCAAATGGCTGCAATGAAACAAATAGTGAAAAATGTAAAGGGATCTGAATACTTTCCGTAACCACTGTATTGATAGGATATACCATAAATGTCTGAAAGGTGCAGAGGCGCACCCACCTATCTCGCAAACGAGCCTCCTAAAATGGCTATTCCTGCACAGATAGATATTCTTTATTCATTCCAGTGGGAGTTCCAAGTACAGCCACACCTGTCAATATCCCATAAATGTCTGAGATAGGACAACTCCTTTAAATGGTTTTTCTCACTTCAATAATTAGTTTTTAACATGAAGGGAAAGTTAAATGAAGACTATTACCAAACACATTTCTCTTTTGATTTTGCTTTGGACAGGAGATAAATAAAATTGTACCTCCTCTTTGCGCACTAAAGTTTCTCAAGGTTACCAACCACCTCTCTCAGCCTGTCTCTTATCTGATTGATCAGTCAGTTAGATCAACCAAGGAGAGTCACTCCCTGCTTGTCCTATCTCTAGCAACGGAGTTTATTTACCTAACTAAATGAGAAGCTTTCACCCTAAAGAGCTCTGCAGCCTTGTGTACTATGCTTTAATAATTTCCTGCAGTCATGTTACTGTAACAAGAGTAGCTAGGAACAGCAGAGCTGATATGTCATGTGGTCAGCCACACCCCTTTCGAGTCATTCGCAAAAAATATCTGAAGCAAAATATGCACCAAAAATGCATCACTTTTACAATAAATTTCTGGTAAAAACACAAGTTAAAGTAACTGTGTTTTTGTTTCTTGGGTTTTTGTTTTATAGCAGATTTTGAGTTTGCGGCTTGCTTTTAATGAAATACAGCATATTGTAGGCATAGAATTTTATCATATAGGCAAAAAAGCCGGAAAAGTTTTTAAAAACTTGCAAACAAAAGGTTAGTAAAAATTCATTGACAAAAAACTTTCATTTCATGTTAGTACAAGGAAAAATGGAACACAAAAATGTGCATAATAATGGAGGCCTTGGGGAAATGGACATCATGAATACAACAAATTTCAATGTATCTGGCATATCTGTAACTTTATAGTGTCTCAAGTGATCTCAGTCATCATCTGACAACCGATAGAGAAACACAAGCTACAAGTTTCAAAACATCACAAAAGAAGTCAATTTTCTTTTTCCATTTTCCACAACACAGTCAATGAGATGACAAATGAAAACATAGATATAGTAGTTGACAACTAATGGCACTGACTCTTTCCATGATTTTTCACATATTTTCCAGTTGGCGTCATTGAAGTCAAAGTGCAAAGATGACATTGAACACTTTTTTACATCCTAGATTGCTGACAAGTGATGCAGCCACTGTTTATGACTGTATTCTGTGAATGGATCACTTATGAGGTCTTTGACAACGTGCTGATTTCCAGGGCAACATCATAGTAAGCCTCTGCTCTGAATCAATGGGTAAATAGCACAAGCATTTACACCTGGTCAGTGTGACCATTTTTACATGCTGCCTTCATTTCAGGACGTCATTAAAAAAATACATTTCCTTTACAGCAACCAAGGCATGTCAGATGTGTGGCTGCCTGTAGCTTCCCCAGCAATAACAACTGCTGTGGGTGTCAGTAGCCGCATCAGTGGCTATCATCTAATCTCTGGAAAGCTTGTTTTAGTGTTACGAAGTGGTCACTATTAGAAGTACCACTACTATGGGATTATTAGCATTCTGAAATTTAATAACAAATACATAAACCAACAACGATTAAAAGTTTTTTATTCACTATTATTTATATACACAGTCAAATCACCTTTTTAACCCCTTAAGCACCAGGCCCGAAAAGGCCTTAGGGGCTGTTCACACGGCATTTTCGGATCCGTGTTGGATCCGAAAATCGCATCCCAAAACGCTGCATCGATCAGATCCTAAACGCATCCAACACGCATCCAACATGCAGCTGCATGTTTCGATGCGTGTTGGATGCAGCAGGATCACACCCTATAGTTTTGTTATAGGGCTCCTGCTGCGTCTTTCGGACCAAGAATTGTCATGTCAATTCTTGGAACGGGTCCGAAAGATGCAATGAGACACGCATCAGAGATCACTCATGTGAACGTCGATACGTGTTTCATAGTAAAAGCAATGTAAACCACATTGCTATTTGTTAGCTGCGTGTTTCGGTCCGTTTGGGGACCGACAGGCGGATCCAAACACGCAGCTAAAACACGGAGTAAAACACGCTGAGTGAACATACCCTTAATGATCCGCTAAATTTGTTTTTTGTTTTTGTCTTCCTGTATTTCAACAGTAGTAACTTTTTTTATTTTTGAGTGACACGTTTGAATGAGGACTTATTTTATGCAGGAGAAGTATTTTTGGGCAGCACAGTTTAAGTTTACATATAAACTACTGCATAATTTAAAAAAAAAAAAATTGTTTCCAGCATGAACATAAAAAAAGTGTTTTCAGCATTTGTTTTTTATTTATTTAATTTTTTTTACACCATTCACATTCAACTCTAATTCTACAGCCTGTTACGGTCGGGTGGCTACCTAATAGCATTTTTTGTGTGTGGTGTGTGTACAATAATTTTTTTTATTAAATATTTATGTTTATTTTATTAGTATTTTATTTCTTTTTTCTACATTTTTTTTACTCTTTTTTTTTATCCCATTAAGGGATTAGTATTTTACACTTTTTTTTACATTTAGTAACATTTAGTAATGCATTAGCAGTCTCTTGTATGCTAATACATTACACTGTGTCAGTATGACACAGGCTGCTGCCTGGGCAACACACAGTGTGTCCTGATAGCAGGCTTGCTATACATACGGCCCTGGGGCTAATCTTGGTCCCCAGGGCTGACTGTATAGATATTCCACAGGCTCCATCTGGTTACAGGGAACCCTGGTAATCCTATGGAGCAGGGAAATCCCTATTGATTATACCGTGGTCACGGACCAAAGCACTCGGATTAAAAAGCAGGGGCCAGAGGCTTTCTCTGGCCCCTGCCGTTCAAAGAGACTGACCTTTTAACGGACCTGATAATTACAGCTCTATTCCTAGCGCATTTGCCGCACTGGGAGACGTAAAACCCCTCTCTCTGAGGCAACATCTTTTGGCATAGCTGCAGACAAAAGACCTGCACCGCCTGAGTCAAGAGTCCGTAGACAGTAGTTAAGGGATTAAGACCAGCCGTTAATATCCAAAGTAACCGCTGTGTGCAAGGAGTGCTGGGAGTGACAGGCCTTCTATCATTTGGACGAAGATCTGTCACAATTTGGTTGTAGTTTCGTCGCCAGCAGTCTCCCGGGTTTGGCCGTGCACTCTTGCATCCCGCTATCAAGGAACTGGTGTTCTTCTTGTCTGCTATTACATGTTACAAATGGGATCAGCTTTGCCATGCTCACCAGAAGATAAGGTAATTTTACCAGTATTGAATGACATTATTTGACATACAGTCATGGCCAAAAGTTTTGAGAATGACACAAATATTATATTTTCACATGATCTGTTGCCCTCTGGTTTTTATGTGTGTTTGTCAGATGTTTTTATCACATACAGAAATACAAGTGCAATCATATTATGATTAACAAAAGCTTTTATTGACAGAATGAGTTAATGCAGCAAGTCAATATTTGCAGTGTTGACCCTTCTTCTTCAGGACCTCTGCAATTCTCCCTGCTTTCAATCAACTTCTGGAACAAATCCTGACTGATAGCAGTCCATTCTTGCACAATCAATGCTTGCATTTTGTCACAATTTGTTGGTTTTTGTTTGTCCACCCGTCTCTTGATGATTGATCATAAGTTTTCAATGGGATTAAGATCTGGGGAGTTTCCAGGCCATGGACCCAAAATCTCTATGTTTTGTTCCCTGAGCCATTTAGTTATCACCTTTGCTTTATGGCAAGGTGCTCCATCATGCTGGAAAAGGCATTGTTGATCACCAAACTGGTCTTGGACGGTTGGGAGAAGTTGCTCTTGGAGGACATTCGGGTTTACCATTCTTTATTCATGGATGTTTTTTTAAAGGCAAGACTGTTAGAGAGCCGATTCCCCTGGCTGAGAAGCCACCCCACACATGAATGGTTTCTGGATGCTTTACAGTTGGCATGAGACAAGACTGGTGGTATCGCTCACCTTGTCTTCTCCAAACAAGCTGTTTTCCAGATGTTCCAAACATTCGGAAAGGGGATTCATCAGAGAAAATGACTGTACCCCAGTCCTCAGCAGTCCACTCCCTGTATCTTTGGCATTATATCAGTCAGTCCCTGATGATTTTTCTGGAGAGAAGTGGCTTCTTTGCTGCCCTCCTTGACACCAGGCCTTGCTCCATGAGTCTCCGCCTCACAGTGCGTGCAGATGCACTCACACCTGCCTGCTACCATTCTGAGCAAGCTCTGCACTGCTGGTAGCCCGATTCCGAAGCTGAAACACTTTTAAGAGACGGACCTGGCGCTTGCTGGTCTTTCTTGGGCGCCCTGGAGCCTTTTTGTAAACAATGGAACCTCTCTCCTTGAACTCCTTGATGATGCGATAGATTGTTGACTGATGTGCAATCTTTCTAGCTGCGATACTCTTCCCTGTTAGGCCAGTTTTGTGCAGTGCAATGATGACTGCACGTGTTTCTTTAGATAACCATGGTTAACAGAAGAGAAACAATGATACCAAGCACCAGCCTCCTTTTAAAGTGTCCAGTGGTGTGATTCTTACTTAATCATGACAGATTGACCTCCAGCCCTGTCCTCATCAACACCCACACCTGTGTTAATGGAGCAATCACTGAAACGATGTTAGCTGGTCCTTTTAAGGCAGGCCAGCAATGAAGTTTAAATGTGTTTTGGGGGAAAAAGTTAATTTTCTAAGCAACTATTGACTTTGCAATTAATTGCTGTTAAGCTGATCACTCTTTATAACATTCTGGAGTATATGCAAATTGCCATTATAAAACCTGATGCAGTAGACTTTGTAAAAATTAACATTTGTATTCTCAAAACTTTTGGCCATGACTGTACTGTCTCAATTACAAAGCGGGAGCGCAATGGAGGACTTGATAACATCTGCTAAATGAATATACAGTGATCATATACAAAGCAAATCGTATAAACCATGTTTTGAATACAACAACTATACTGCCAAGTGACGTTTTTAAGGCCTACTTTATATATATATATATATTTTTCAACCAACCAGGTACTCATAATGGAGAACGATAAAACAGAAACAGCACAAAAGAAAAAAGCAAATGCATTGTTCAACATGAATCCTGAAAATCCATCTGTTACACATGATTTAATTTCCACAATGCACCAGCTGGAGAAATTAGCCTCAAGAGAATTAGGCACCTGGTAGGACTGCACAACAATAGGTACTTGCCCATGTAACGATCCGACGCGGACACGGTGATCGCTGGTAAACGGGTGTGGATTCACCGCAGGTGATATGGTAGATGGAGATCCACGCCAGGGAGTGGAGTCTAAGGGGCCCCAGTCTTCACTGGAGCCTGCCGCGAAGCCTGATGGACTTTGCTGCAGGGGAACCCCAGCTTGCTATCCCTGAGGTGGCTACCCACAGTGACAGCCGAGATGCAGGACAGGAACACCAGGCACTGAGAGCGATGGTAGAATGGAACAGCAGGAAAACGTATGTAATGACAGGACACAGCAGGAATAAACGTATACTACATGTTGCGAACGGCGCCGGTACTCACCCGGCTGCGCACCAGTCTTTCAGCAGCCTCCTGCTGCCTGGCACGCGCGTCCCTGTGCTTTGGGACGCGCGCGCTCTGGATCTGTGAAATTTAAAGGGCCAGCGCACCGGTAATTGGTTATTGCCAGGCGCTGCCTCTATATTACCTGGGCGCTTCCGCCCACTCCCTGCCGGATCTTTAGTGCCTTTGCCTATTGAGAAAGCGTTCCCTGTCATCTTGTTCTGATCTTCCGTGTACCGTACTGTTTGCCTCCGTCTCCTGACCACGAACCTCTGCCGCCTGCCCTGACCTTCCTGCCTGTCCACGACCACAAACCATTGCCGCCTGTCCTGACCTTCTGCCTGTCCCTGACTACGAGCCTGCCTTACGACTCTGTACCACGCTATACCTCGACTGCCACCGCAAGCAAGTCACGTCAGGGGTAGCAACCTGGTAGACTCCCGCCGCAGCAAGTCCATTCCGCTTTGCGGCGGGCTCTGGTGAAAACCGGGACCTACTTAGACTCCGCTCCCTGGCGTGGCTTACACCATCGCTTGCGGTGGTCCGGTGGTCCACTGGATCCACTTCTCCGTCCGGGACCATTACACTACAGCAGGATACGGCAGGAAACCAGACAGGTGCAACAGCAGGAATACAGCAGGTACTGGACAGGGACAGCAGAAACAACAGACAAGTTGCCATCATCTATCATGGCTCCCCAAAAATCCATAAATGTATTACTAATCCTCCTCTTCGTCCAATAATTTCTGGGATTGGCTCTCTCAACGAGATATTGTGTGAATGGGTCGACTCGATGCTTCAACCATTGGTGACTAGTACCAGGTTACATTAAACAGAGCATGCAAGTGCTCTCTATGTTTGATAAATTTGATTGGGAACCTCATTATACATGGCTGACATGTGATATAAGTTCATTATATTCCAGTCTACCACACAAAAAAAGTATTACAGCGTTAGCATATCATGTCTATAACTATGGTAAGTACGGTGAAGAATTAATGGAATACATATTAGACGTAGTTCTTTTTCTGCTAAAACATAATTTTTTTCTATTTGATCAACAGTTTTACCTACAGGTACAGGGAGAACCAATGGGGGTGAATCTCGATATATTTTTTTCTGCCAATAACCCTTTTACTTAAAATATTTTGTTTTTTGGTAGATATATAGATGATATTCTCCTTGTTTGGAGAGGAGACACAACCACCATGACTAATTTTCTTCAGTATCTTAATACTAATGATGACAATCTTCACTTTACTCACCGTAGCGATTGAAACCAAATATTGTTTTTGGACATTTCTCTAATTGGAGATTGTTTAAAAGGAAAAGTAACATCTTCTCTGTATAGTAAAGATACCACAAGGAATACTATACTACACACGAAAAGCCATCATCCTAAATCCACTATAAAATCAATTCCAGTGGGTGAATTCATTAAAGTAAAGTGAGCCAGCTCCAATATAGAATCATATAATAAACTTATGGTAGCCTCCAAAGCGAAGTTAACCAAAAGAGAATATCCCAAGTGGATGTTAAATAGGGCAGAACTTCTCAACAATAACAACAAAGAGAAAAATGGAAGTACTATGTACAAAGTCAGTATCCCAAAATACATTTTCCAATATAGTAAGTAATACCATCAGATTACTGAAATAATTAGAAAAAATTTACCCATTCTTCATCAGGATCCAATATTGGCAACAATTTTACAGAAAGGTTGTAGATGTTTTCCCAAAAAAGGTTCGTGTTTGGGGTCAATGCTGTCCCCAAGTTTGTATAGAGAAAATAGCTCATTTAATACACTGAAACAGGCTACAATGGGGAATTATGCCTGTGGACAGAAACGTTATGGTATTTGTCAATGCATGAAAATAACTAAACACATAGAACGACTACATCTGTCATGTTCACACTCCATCAATAATTACATTAACTGCAACACAGATTATGTTGTATACACAATTGAGTGCACTGCTTGCAATCTAAACTATGTAGGTTATACAACATGTCTTTTTAAAAAATGTATTCCAGAGTAAAAAAAACATCTACCACTCTTTCAGGTGCTTCTAAACATTTTGCACATATACATAATGGTAACTTAACCTCATTTAAATGCTATGGTATTGAATTTATTGAGCAACAAATCAAAGGATGTAATAGTAGACGATTCTTGGCACACAGGGAAGTGTACTGGACATGGAAATTACAAACCAGACATCCTAATGGAATGAACTATAAAAAAGATTTATTATACATTTCTTGATAATTCCATGTGTTGTCGTTTCCTACATTTATATACTGCACACAATATAGTTTTTGCATAGCTTTTGACTGCCACAACAGTGTGCACAGATACGTTTATTTTTCAAAACGGATGTGCTATTTAATCAGATCAGGTTTGTAGTTGGAGCCTTCTAACCCTGAAATGTGGAGGTCTGAACAGACACCAAGAGAGGTAGCATGTAGAGTAGGTTCCCACCTGGAATTGGGTTCATCTTGCTGCGGTAGGTGGACTTTTACAGTTTTGATCAAAAATGTACACTAAGAACCTCACATTTTTTTCATATATTTCATAGTAGCAGAAATGCTTTTCAGAAAAATTCTTATGTCCTCTTTGATCGTGCCTTTAGAGTGCTTCTGTTGTATTGTTTTTACACAATATAGATTAGATATGCCCTTTTATTATTATTGACAATTTCCTTGATATGTTTTGTGTGCTTTATACATATATTTATTGTGTCCAACATATAAATATGCCTATCTGATAATGGATTAATGCTTTTTTTGCGCACTGCATGCTGTGTCTCTTTAAGAACCCACCCACACTGTTCTATGACATTATGGTTTACTACGATCTGATTGGTGTGATGTTATTGCTTTTAAATTGTATGTTTTACTCACTTTACAGCTTGTGACAGGTAAAACAGCTGACCTAATTGTGGCTAGGTAATCTAATAAAAAAATGGATTTTACCTCCATGGGTGCTGGGATTCTATCGTATGGGCAAAGGTCTGTCACAATTTTGGCTGTAGTTTCCTCAACGGCAGCCTCCAAGGTCTGGCCATGCACCCTTGCATCCCGCTATCACGGAACTGGTGAGCTGGCTGTGCTTCTTGTCTGCTGTTACATAAAGTCATGGTAGCTTGTCACAGGTATATGGAGCCACAGGTATCTGGACTGCAGTGCATTCTCCAGCTGCTGGTAGGTAAGTGGGGGAAGATCTATAGAGCAAACACAATGCTTGAGTGGGTCCCATAGATGCTCAATGGGGTTTAAGTCTTAGGAATTAGGTTTTGGCCATGCTCATCCAAACAATGCTGGACATTCCTAGTCATGAGACACGTCATATTATTTTGCTGGAAGATCCCATCTGCTCCCAGGAAGACAACCAGTTTGCTTGGGTGTATGTGATATGAAAAGATTCATATGAAAATTCATACCTAAATCAGTTTAGAGTGCCTTCCATATGGATTAATGGGTCAAGAGAATGCCATAATGCTGTTACCACCAGCTTGTGTTCTTACACTGATGGTTACACATTTTTTTTTCTTGCCTGACAAGGCTAATGTCCATCAATTCGATAAAGTAGAAAACGTGACCTTTTGGAGAAGGCAACTCTTTGCCAATCAGAGGGATGCCGTGAACATCCTTCTACATTGAATCCCTATATAGAGTAGAGTTCGCGGAAATCTGGTTTTGGACACACATCTGGTAGTCTCCTGAATCATTTTCGCAGTGAGCTGTCCTTCTACAGAGTGTTGGTCTATCCTAGTAGTCCACGTTCACCTCCCACATCAATGGCACTGCAGTTTCCATGTGGTTTGATCACAATGGTGCCATGAGTCCATTCACAATGCACTTTCACCACAGCAGCAGACTAACAATTTACAAACAGCGCAGTTTTAGAAATACTGCCACAATTGACCTGAAAGCCAATAATCATCCCTTTTTGGCACCCTGATAAATTGCCCCTTTTACCCATGACAACAACAAGGGACATGTGTGCAATGTGGAATAGTCTATTTTGTCATAGGCAAACTTAAACTCTATCAGTTCTCTATCTGTAAAACACTAAAACTTAACTTTTATTATGTATGACACTTAACCTCAATACACACTATTTAAAAACCTGATTTCTAACCTCACCATTTATCCCTTTCTACTTGTGAAGGAATAACTCCTTTTCTATTATCAAGTCTGGTGGAACACCACCTATTAACAGGGGAACCCTATATATACAGTGATTTACTTGGGCAGTCATCCCTAATCCAATGGACATAAAACATATAAGGTTTCCTTGCGAGACCCTCTGCAGTGGGTGACACTTGTAGAAAGAGGTGAGAAATCACAAATTAAAATGTCATGCCTGACCTCCCCAACATGTTTCACCAACTAAATGACTTCATCAGGGGATAGAGGTCCGGTGTGCAATGTATATACATTATATACCCTAAAAGCCAGCTCAAGACACATGACTTCCTTCATGAGCTAGATGCTGCCAATGTGGAAAGTAGTAAATGGTCATAATAATGTGATTCGACTGTGTATTCTTTTCTGCAATGGCGAGTAGAAAAATATTCCAAATCTGCAAATACCTCACAAGCCTTCCATGATTGAAATGTTTAGTGATAGAATATATAACAGTTCTTTACATAAAGATAAAAAAGTAACACGACAGGGCTGTTGACAGAGCATGAAAAATAAGCGAAAAATTTATATAAATACATAGAGACTAGCACTCCCACAGGCCTACCCCTACCAAAGTCATTTTCACTGTGCAATATTTCAAAGTTGATGACAGATCTGACTACAGGGCAAAGAAAAAAATTGTTCAACAGATGGTGTAGGAAGTTGCCTGACAAACAGGGGTTACCAAGGTTGAGCATTTGGCTTTATCTGATAAAATTCCTCAGACAAAAAAATCACAAAAAACAATAAACTTGAAGAGGCTTCTTACTCCTTTAATTATAGTAAGATAAATTATTTTCTTTCCCAAACCACATGTGCCTATAAACTGCAATAACAACTACAGACAGTACCCAATGCTGTGCATGGTGCTCGGGACCTGGCAGTGGAGGGTCATGAACTGGTCAGTTGAAGGTTTGATGAGAGTTCTAGTTCAACATCATATCTAGTGATACTGCTTGCCTGTGTCTCAGGAAGTCTACCCATGTTCCAGTCCATAAATTTCCTCTTCAGGGAAACTAGTTACATTCCTTTGCACATTACATAGCAGTTACTGGTTTATATGCTAATGATACACAGACATTTCTAAATGCTTCATTTTCTGCCCATAAACTTCTACATTTTGCTTTTCCCTCACTCCTATTAAAAAGTGAAGTAAATCTTAATTTTACTGACATTTACTATGAGAAATATGTTCTGCACTATCACAGGTAGCACATGGTGAAGCCATTCTAGTGTATCAGGGAAATAAACTATTTCATTTACCAATATATTTCCCTCTGGAGACTAAGAATGTTCAATTTTCTGTACAATTAGCAGGACCATATTTATTATATTTACAGCCCATCATTACGTATCATAGTACTATTCTACCATCAATTGTTGTAAGAGTCTGGTATGGATCTATGGGGAGCACATCTAGGGGAACTACAGAAATCACAAGGGACCAAGTAAGAGAAAGATGGGCTTTGTGGAAGGAAATTCCAAATTAAAAACTCCCAATCTGATAAGCAAATGCATAGAAATCTACAAAAATTTATAAAAATACTCTCAAATATAACATATATATTATTTATGATAGGTTGTTACTTTAAATCAGAGGAACGCAGCCACGGGTCACTCATATAACTATGTAACATGAAAGCAGTGTGCACAAGCATGCTCAATTATGGAAAGAAATGCACTTTGGTGAAGGTAGCGTTCAAATCAACAGCTAAACTGATACTTTAAGGTGTTGCCCGCCTTTACAAAAATACAAACTCAGCCAATGGCATATATTAATAAAGCAAAGAGTACTCACCTCTCCAACTGGCCCATGACCTAGCATAGGAGCCCCAGCGGGTGCTCAGTTCTTTGTTTACTAATGTCTAATATGTGACCTCTGTAATCAGCAGACTTAGCATTGTGGAGCCTTGCTATTGCCAACACAGGACCAAATGTGAGCTGTAATTGTAACCTTTGGGGTATGTTGCAGTATGCGCCACAATATGCAGGGTGTTTTAGAAGTGCTGGCCAGCACCACCTACTGTAAGTGGTGTCAAGTTATACTAGACAATTTAAACAGCTACACTAGATAAATCTGATATATTTTAAGGGTATGTCCACATGGTGTCTTGGAGCGGACACGGCGTCTTGGACATGTCAATTCTTGGAGCGGATCCGAAAGACGGATCGGACAGACGCAATGCAAACACGCATCGGCGATCAGTCGTGTGAGCGACGATACGTGTTTCACACTGCTCATTGTTAGATGTGTATCTGGGTCCGTTCAGACACGCGTCACAAAAGCGTATGTCCATACAGACCCAAGACGCCGTGTGAACATACCCTAAGATTGTCTAGTCTAAGTTTACACTGTCTAACTATCAGATAATATTAATCAATTATATTGTTATTTTATGACATTGCTGGCTTTTTAATATTTTTAACCAACTGAAAACCACTGAGCAGTACCAAGTGATATACAATTGTGAGGGTACATAAGGTTTCCCAAACTGTACCACAATCGCCTGAAATAGTAAGCAGCAAGTGACCATGTAAGCACTTAGAGCAACATGTATGAACGGGGCTGCGCTAGAAGTCTGATGTCTTCAGTATTTACAGTAGATGACATGGAGCAGGCAAAGCGCTACCGCAAGGGAACAGATTGACCAGATTTCAGCCAAATTTTTAACTTGCTTTAAAAGAAGTAGAGGAGTTCAACCGTTCATCAGAACTGACTACGAATTCCTTTATACCCGAAAATTGTTAAGAGATGTTGCCCATGTGGTCACCGCTTTCCCACCAACCCAAGTTAGTGTAGAGAGGCAGTTCTCTAGCCAGGAAATAATGAGATCAGATTTGAGGTCATCTATGAAGGAGGATCTGATGGAGGCGATACTATTTCTCAGAACAAATTCATAGACTCCACAGTACATTTTTGTTGAAACTGTTCTTTTCCCACTTACTGCAGCGTTTTGCATATTTACATTTTTTTATGTTTTTTGTGTTCTAAAGTTGTATCCAATAAATATATTTTACACTGACAAGCAAAAGGGTAACAATGTTTTGAACTTTTGACTTTCAGGCTGCATATCTCATCGTCTACTACAGCTTTGAACGTGAGACTGCCATCATTTTATAGACAATCATCTTGGCTATCTCATACATAACTCTGACATGCAACTATTTCGCATATGCTTAGTTCTGCAGATTCTTGTTATGTAACTGCATTGTTACTGTTTTGCTCCTGGTGGGGGGACAATCTTTTTCTTCTTGTAGACTACACATTACAACGTGTTCTCACATTTCCTAATAGCTTAGTGTGTTGTTCGGCTGATTCCCAAGCAAAAGGTCACTGGTTCAAGCAGCCACGAAGATTTTCCAAGAAAAGAGAAACTGCATCATCCAGCTCATCGATAGCGGTCTCTTGGTCAAGAACACTGCTAAACTGCATCATGTGAGGCCACGACAGCTGGAAGAATATGAAATTAAGACCATTCATCCATTCAAAAGCCAAGAGGTGATGTCCAGGCAAAATATCGGAGTCAACAAGTTGGCTCATCACAAGGTCTATCAGTTCTAACGCAACAGACATGGCAGTGGAGGTGGCTCGTATGCTTCGTAAGAGTGAGATCACAGACGTCCATGCAAGCACCATGCAACACGCATTACACAGGTCTGGAATGATGGCCTGAAAAAAGGTGAAGAAGTCTCAACTTCAATCTCGTCATAAGAAGCGTTGGCTCGAGTTTGCAAAAAAGTACGAAAAATGGAAAATTGGAAACGGATGACTTGGATCAATGAGATGAAAGTCAAGAGACCAGGCTCTGATGAGTGCAAATGGGAAGAATCAAGGGAAAAGGGACAAACGGAGCGAGAAATTTAAGAAACTGTCAGGTTTGTTGGAGGAAGAAGCCTGATGATATGAGGGTGTTTTACAGTCAAAGATGTTGGATACTTTACCAGGACCGATGTTGGTCTCAATGCTGAGCTATATGCGAATATCCTACAACATGAATTACTTCATATACTCAAGTACTATGGGTATGAAAAGGACGACAAGTGTTCCAGCAGAACCACCTGAAGCAGACGTCAAGGTTGGAGAAGGAATGGTTCAATGACAATGAAGTAGAGTTGCTGTATTGGCCTCCACAGACTTCAACCCAATCGAACACTTGTGGGTAGAGTTGAAGAAAAAACTGTATTCGTACCCAAATCCAGTATGCACCAACGTTGGTAACGTGTAGATGAGACCAGGGATCAGATTTTGGTCAAGACATGCTTGAATAGGATCCAGAGTATGCCCAGAAGGATTCAGGCAGTACTGAAAGCCAAAGGTGGATTTACAAAATACTAACAAAATAATAAAAATTAACATTTTGATTTTTAGGAGCAAAACAGTAACAAGGGAGTTACATGAAAGAAATCTGCAGAACTCAGCAGGTGCTTAATACTTGCAAGTCAAATTTATGTATAAGATAGGTAAGATGATTGTCTATAAAATGATGGTAGCCTCATGTACAAAGCTGTTGCGGATGGTGAGATATGGAGCCTGAACTTCAAAAGCTCAGAACATTGTTACCATTTTGCTTGTCAGTGTATGTTTCACCTAAATAGCTTGATTGTTGTATCATAAGGTGATAAAAAGTCTGATGTTACCACTTTACTACACTTTACACTTTTACTACAGTAAAATGATCACTTAAACATGCGCCATGTATGAGGGAGTCAGGAGTCAGAATCGGGAGTCGGAGCTTTGTCTTACCAACTCCATAGCCCTGGCACCAACATAGTGAGCAGGCAGCATCTGCCCTACTCAGGCACCCTAGCCAGCCTCACATAGAATAAGCAAACAAATCAGTCAGCTCACCGCTTGCTGTATATGGTATCCACACGTGTCCCGTCCAGAGCAAGATGCCAGAAAGTCCAACAAAGAATAATAGATGGCACAGTGGTTCCAAAAATATCCAATAAAAATGAATGAATTCCAATTCATTTAAAATATAAGAAAGCACCTCCACAGCATTACAAAAAATCCCCAATTAGCGCCGACGCGTTTCGGGTGACACTCCACCCTTAGTCATGGCATAAAATCAAATGACTGGTGCGTTTATATATACTAGTTGTATAGAATCAATAAACTGGCTCACCATTTGGGATTTTTTGCAATGCTGTGGAGGTGCTTTCTAATATTTTAAATGAATTGGAAATAAACGCATTCATTTTTATTGGATATTTTTGGAACCGCTGTGCCATCTATTATTCTTTGTTGGACCCTAGCCAGCCTACAAGGTAAGAAGCTTGATGCTAAATAAGTGGAAGGAGCTGGCTATTATACAACCTTAAAGGACATCTTGGCCTTTTACTGAGCATGAGACACACCATGTTATCTCTGGTGGAATAATTTCAGTTATTTTACCAGCAAATCAGACTGTGGACTTGGACTGTGTTAAAAGGGATACCTACAAATATCTGCAAATGCGATTAACATGCAAGCTACAGGGTTACAACTGGGTTGGTCAAGGTGATTCTGAATATGGGCAGTGACTTTTTTATTATTGTAATTATTATTTATTTTAAAGCGCCATTGATTCCAGGGCGCTGTATATTCAAAAAGGGAGGTTACACACATAACATATGTCAAACAAGTACAATGATAACAGTGAATGACTTACGACTGGCACGAATGGTTAGAGTAACCATGCCTGCGAGGGCTTACAATCTACAGTTTTAGGAGGAGGAGACAGAAGGTGAGGGGCAGACATGTTTTTGGGGTAGCACAGTGGCTGCTAGGTTATTGTAGGTTATAGGCAGTCCTGAAGAGGTGGGTTTTCAGGTTGCTTTTGAACCTGGGGAAGGTGGACTTAACCCTCACAGACAACTCTGATGGTGCCATGGCCTTAAATACAAGTAGTTGGTGCAAATCTGCAAACAACATTTAGGCAGGGCATGCCGTGGTAGGAGGTAGCCTCACTTGGACCTATAGTGGCATTGATGGTTCAGGAAAAAGTGGTCAGTTACCTATGGGTGCAATTTGACCTGGGGAATAAAGAGACTTTACAAGCAACTGCACCTGTTCTTCAGTTTAATAAATTGTGCCAAATAAATGTCAGAGAATCCAGAAAGCTGTGTACTGCTTTTCTATGATTGTAGCCATTAAGCTTTCATATAACAATAACCAAGTGTGTTATGCCTCTATGCAAGAAAACAAAGGTATCCCGTGTTGCATCAAAAAATATCTGCAACATTCTACAAGGATACAGTACCATGCCTTAGATGAATATGGCACATTATTGTTCTAAGTCGTACTTAGTGGCGTAGCTAGAATTCATAGGACCCCATAACAAAATGTAATTGGCCCCACTAGCCATTTAAAGAAAACTAAAACAGTAGAATAAGTCATCATTAAAGGTGTGAATACTAGTGCCATATATAAGATAACCCTCATTGCTGTGCTAGCTAGCTGTCACCAAATTATACTTACAAAAAAAACACAATATTTTTGCATCTGAGTGGGTCCCCCAGAACTCTGGGCTCTATAGCAGCTGCTATGGCTTCTACATGTATAGTTACTCCTATGGTTGTATAGATCAGTGATAAGGTATCTATAGTTCCTAAGAATCAACCCTATATCTCCAATTTTAAATGGAGGCATCATTATCTATTATTAGCATTCTCTGGTTCTCAGGTTCCTATGATTCTGTTGTATCAAAAGCATAGATAAGACCTGATAATATTTATCATGGATATGTGTAAAAATCTGAAATTGTCTGAGCATGATAAGACCATAAGACAATCTAAACAGAAATCATTAGCCCTGAGGTTAAAAATGACATAAAGCATAACTCCATATACACCTTACCCTACTGTCTTCTTGACTTTCCAACTCATATAAAACTTGCTGTCCTTGAGAAAAGTTGTATTAGTGAAAAAGACTAGAAAAGAGTCTCCAGTTGTCTTGGCTATCTGCAAATATTGCATCTTGAAAATTCACTCCGTGTGGGAGCAAGTTGTAATTCTCATCCATCCTACAAAACAATCAAAAAAATGGTTTCATCCATGAGTTAGTATGATGCTGTATTACAAGATTTGGTAAAAAGAAATAGGAAAGTTTTATGATTACTAGACTAGTGTCACAGTGTTACGGCCTGGTACATGATTTCACTTTAACATATTAAAGGGTTATCCACTTTGTTTATTTTTTTAGGATTTTGGTTGGTTTAGAAATTAAAAAATGTATACTCACCTATTCTCTCACCTCCATTCCAGCATTATGCCACACTCACTTTCCACTGGTGTACTGTTAAAGGGGTTTTGCCACAAAGTAAAATTGACGTGGGAAGCTTGCAAATGAAATAAATATTTTCACCATTTATTATTATTAAAAATTCTGCACCGTTTTTGTTTTAGCTGCTCCTTTAGTGATCCATTGTTTACAGCTCATCTCCAGGGGATATGACCAGGGCTGAGAGCTCCTCAGTCCTGGCCGCACATGCTCAGACATCACTTCTCCTCTCAGGCAGCTACTGGGTGTTCAAACCCCAGGTGCTGTCACTCTACTCCTGTCCTCTGTACTCATTAGTAATTAGTCAAACAGTGCAAATAAATAAAAAAAGAAACCTCAATGAGGTTTGTGCATTGATAAAGAGAAAAGAAAACACAGGTTTGGTTCCTGCAGGGATCTGAACTGAGGATCCTTGTGCCTGGAGGCAAAATCTTTACCTCTCAGCTACTCACAATGCCTTACATAAACAGACCTTTCTTTGACTACAGAGAGGAAAGGCCTGGTGATGTCAGCCTGCTGGGTCACATGATATGCATTTCAAACAAATCACACACGCCCCCTTCTGAGCACACAGAGCTGAAGAGCTGGATGAAGGAGGTAGGAAATTAGATCGTGGCAAAACCCCTTTAACTTACTTCTTCCAAACAGGATGTCACAGCTGCAGCGCTCCTGTGTCATTGTCTGATGCCACCATCCGCAGCTGTTCACGTTTGGAAGAAGACCAGAATAAAAAAGACCAGTGGAGAGGGAGGACAATGGCATTGCTGGATCCAAGGGGAGTATTTTTATTTTAGAAGCCCACCAGAACACTAAAAAGTAAATGAAAAAACAAACTGGACAACCCCTTTTAGGGTGATGAATATAGGAAAAAATAAAGTTCATGAATCCAATCTTAGTATTAAAGTTTTCATAAACCTCACACATTAAATATGGAAGTAGGAATGCAGTAGGCACAGTTTTGGTACAGCTTTTATGTGATCAAGGACCACATCCTCCACGCGAACCACCAATGGCCACACAAGATAACTGCGAACTCATACAGTCCTTGCTGGCCACATAAGGGGGGCGTAGTTTTTGGCTGCATTATGGAAAACTGTGTCATGTCTTCCTTCCCTAAGCATTTATAGCAAAGAAATGATGTCTAATTTACAGATTGCAATTGTGTATGGATGCACCATGCGCTAGGTATGGCATGTTTTCTGATTCATGTTTTTTTCCACGGTCTTCTACGGAACCTAAAATCCACAGAAATGCATGTAACAAATGTACTAAATCTAAAAAAAACAAAACACAAAGAACTTGCAAAAAACACAATATTTTTATTAAATGCAGTGGTATTATTATAGCAATGCTAATGGGAAACCTTATACAATAAGTGACCTAACTGTATTACAACAAACAGTAGAAAATGAAAGCTAAACAGTTGAGTCCCACTATTATGATCACTTCCTACTTTCAATGTTGGCGGCGTGTAGCTCATGAAGTAACCTATGTGTTATGGGTTAAAGAGACAATTTATCAGAGCTGCAAAAAGGGATGATTACTGACTTTCAGGCATGGCTGGCAGTATTGGAAATACTGCGCAGTTTGTGAACTGTTTGTGTACTGCTTTGGGAAAGTATATCATGAGTAGATAAATGGCCCCATTGTGAATAAGCAATGACTAAACTGTGTAGCGCCACAGAGAGGTGAACATCAGCTACAAAGGTGCGTAATGGCGGGTCAACTTATTATAGTGTCGCAGCTCACCACCAAAATGAAGGAGCTACAAGACGGGTGTCTAAAATAACAGTGCAGTGAACCCTACAGTGTAAGGGGCTGTAAACAGATGGATGATCACTGCACCTCGTGTAACGGCAGTGTCAGAACTGGAAATCTGCTGACTGGCAAAGGGTTCCCTTTTCCGATGAGTCATGTTTTCTGCTTCATGGAATAGATGGACATTGTAATGTCAATCAAGGAAAATCAGAGAACAAATACCCTGCAACCACTGCTGGAAGAACACAGGCAGGAGATGGCAGCATTAAAGTCTGGTGAATGTTTTTGTGGCATTCTTTGGACCCACTCATCCATGTGAAAGGCACTCGCAACTGATTTCGGTATGAATCCATCCTTACAGATTACCTACACCCATACATGCTGATTGTCTTCCCAGGAGCAGATGGGATCTCTCAGAAAGTCAATGCGACATGTTATACGATTAGTAATATCTGATATTGATCAGAAGAGCATGAACAAGACTTCCCTGGTCCCCTAATTTCACAGACATGAACCCAATTGAGCATCTGTGGGACCAACTCAATGGTCTTGTTCGGTATATGGCTCCTCCATCAGATGTGGGATGCACGGAATTCAGCATGGCTCCAGATACCTGTGACAACCTTCCAGGACCTTGGGCCACATGTATGAAAATTGTTTAGGTCTAAAATTCACTTTGTTGCCCATAGCAACCAATCAGAGCACCCCTCTCATTTTTCCAGAGCACTATATGAAATGAAAGTCACGCTCTGATTGGTTGCTATGGTAAAGAAAGTGAATTTTAGAACTAGTCAGTTTTCATACATGTGGCCCCTTGAGTCACTCCCAGCTCGTCTAGCTGCTGTCCTTGCTGCACATGGTGGTTACTATTGATATAAGCTGGTGGTCATAATAATGTGACTCGACTGTGTAGTATTTATTTTCCATGTACAAACTTCACTTCTTTCAGCATTCTGTTTACTCAGATGCACCTAATGCAATATGAGAACTTCCCATGTTAATTACTAGCAGACCAGACATTGAACTTTCTGATTCCAGTGTGAATAGGCAGGAATAGCAATAAACAATGTGTGTACTGCAATTGTTAATCAACATTGGCAACTTTTGCCTGTCAAGAGCCTTACACCTTGAAGCAATGATGGGCTCAGTATATCTAAATGGCATACAACAGAGGTCACTGCTGTGTGTTCATGGGCAAAATGATAAGATCCATCCTACTAATTAAATATCTGATCTACTTAAAAAACTCATTCATTAACACATCCCATTAAGTTCTATAAGAATAAATCCCTATACATCTGCCTCTGACACCATCATAACAATTACCTGCTAGATCCTCAGCCATGAACCTGATCAACTCTCTTACCTGAGGAAGAAGAAGTAGGAGTGCCCTTCTACTACAGTGTATGAGTGACAGTCAAAGTAGCCCAGGCCGGTGACGTTGAGCCTGGACCCTGCAGGTACCTCCAGCATGCTGCCCCACGCCTGGTCACACAGCAGCTCGATCTCCGCTGAGTAGAAGAAGGTGCTGTCCCCCGCCTCGTACTGCCAGGGCAGGTAGTTGTAGATGGTGCTGAAGATGCTGCTGTACGTCTCCTCGTGCACTGCCAGCACCTTGGCATAGACGATGATCTGCGCCAGCTCTGCCCTGCAGCCCTCACTCAGGTGTCTCCATTCAGAGGACAGCTGGCAGCCCAGAGCCCCGCTCCACAACACCAGAGCAGCGACCACAAAGTGAAGCATCGTGGAGGGCTCCGAGTGCACAGGCTGCAGAGAGGACCACTCTTCAATCCCGAAGCTTACACACAGCTGTCATACTCCATTGTGCCGACCACTGCTTGCTCATCCCTCCACACAAGACAGCCCTCCAGCAGTGCCAGCCTCCCGGCTCAGAGCACCGCTGCGGCACACAGAGCACGGGAGAACAGGAGCGCTGCTCACCACGCCCCCTGCTTGTAGCCGCAGGAAGGACACACTCAAGGAGGAGTAGCTGCTCTTCAAGACCTCCAACATGAAATAGTGAGCTGCCATGTGGCCGAGCCCCGAACAGCTTCATCCCATCTCCAAACATATGTTTAGAGACACATCTGCCTGTTAACTCTTCTCTTCTATCTTATCTATCTGCATATCTCAATTCAGTATTAACACCTACCTCCCAACTTTTTGGATGGTGAAAGAGGTACTTATGGCTAACAGAGAGGAATATATAATATATATATTATATATAATATATATATATATATATATATAATATATATATATAATATATTATATATATATATATATATACTTACAGGCGGGAAAATAGGTATTTGATACATTGGCTATATATGTATATGTGTGCAAATATATACACACACATATATATATATACACAAATGTATATATATATACACACACATATATATATATATACACAAATGTATATATATAAACACACATATATCTAAAACACACACACACATATATATATATACACACATATATATATATATATATATATATACACATATATCTAAAACACACACATATATATATACACACACATATATATACACACATATATATATACATATATGTATATATAACACATATATATACATATATATATAACACACATATATATATATATATACACACATATATATATCTACATATTGTGATGGTGCAAGCTTAAAAGATCGCATTTCTCTGCCACTAGATGTTCTGCAGCAGCTGAGTTCCAAGTTATGGGTTACCAAGTTGCTGCCTGTCAGTGAGGAAGGTCAGCAGTCTGGCAAGGGTAACCAGGAGTTAATTACTCAGGTGGTAATTGGGAGAGTTGCTCGGCTGAAGGTCTGTTAAATAGTCTGGTCTTCAGTGTACCAGAGGGGGGAGTGTGGCTCACAGTCAGTGGAGGACATGTGCAGGCCTTTGTCCAGGAGAGTATCCTGAATTCTTCCCCCCCTAGGCTTGAGAGAAGCCAGGCCCAAGGACTATATTGTACAGTGTGAGTACATGTTTGTGGGGCTGGGTAGTAGACCCAGACCACTGCTAGAGAGGGACTCTCTGTATGTTTAGTTAGAGGCTGGACAGCCTAGGATTTATTTTGTTTGCTGTATATGTTTTCCTGTGTTGAAGAATAAAGCTGGCGGATGCCAGACTTCAAGAGAATCCTGTGTCGACTTGCTGTTCCGTTTACCAAAGCGGCGATCCCAGAGCGAGCGTGTCCCTCGGGCCGAACCAAGATGGTGGCCGAATATGAGTGAACGCTTACATATGGTGGAGGTATGCAATGGGCACATCGGCCTCAGGACTGACACAGTAACTAAAGTGGCGCAAGAATTGGTGCATGTGTGGCACAATTGAACGGGCACAAGAATGCTGAATCAGTGGACTGGTGAATGTTGCACAGTGTTGGGGTTGTGGTGGTTGTTAAAGGGCCAGCAGCCAAACCATTACTGCTTCTGAAAAGTGACTGTGCATTAGAAAGACTATTTTGCTGATCCTGCAGAGTTGATTTCTGCAAATAAGAGGCACCCAGCACAGGGACTGTGTGATTGCTGGAGAGACTGGTGCTGCCTGAATTTCTTTTCTCAGCTATGGAAAGCATGTATAGCTGTAATCAACCAAAGCCCTGGTGGGGATATTTATATGACTGTTGCTGTGACAAAGGTCTGGATGCTAAAAAGCCAGGTCGCCCTTCCAAGAAAAAGCCCAGGCAGGGCAAAACCAAATCACGGCAAGGCCTGGATACAGTCATTACCAGGAGCAACCCAGCCCCACAGCAGAAATGGGCCAGGGTAATCCAGCCTGAGGAACGAACAGTAAAAACTGAGTGGATGCGAGTGGATGGGATCCCACTAATGGTTGTTCTGGACTGGGAGGGAAAAGTCTCCAGAGTACGCCCGGACAGTATACCGTCTTGCATAACGCGGCCAGGATCTGGTAAGACGGTGGCCATACTTTTTGATACTCGGTTTAGGACTGTCAAGCATGTGCTTGAGGTATGTGAGGAATTGGAGGTGGGGTTTGCCCTTGGCAGAGACTTTCCTCGTTTCAGGCAGTTGGGGGGGCCAGATGGTGAGGGCGCCATCCCCTGGAAATAGCTCCCTGCAGAGGCGGTTGCACCACTATCTGATGAGGAAGAGCCAGAATTGTTCCCTGTTAAAGTCCCTACGAACAGGGTGGGCGAATCCCCACTGATTAGCAGTTTAAATGCCGACCAAGATGTGATAAACAGATGCCCAGATAAAAGGGAGTCGCTAAGTGACCTGCATGCGGCCATTTCCAGGGGCAACAACTTCATCCACAGGGAACTGCTGCCACCGTCCAGCAGAGGGAGTCCAGCTGGAGGTGTCCCACAGCGGCAGGAGGTGTTGTTGACTATTTTCTCATCAGGGAGCCAGAGAAGTCACAGCCCCAGATCCGGGAGTTCCAGGTGGGTGGAATCCCACCTCTGACTGATGAGGACTGTCACCGAGATGTGTCCAGATGGTACAGGGACATTGTCCACAGCATGGAGACCCGACTGGAATGGGGTAAGACTGTTCCTGTTACTAATGACACATCAAGTGACACTGTTAAACGTATGCCTGAATTGGGTGAGGACTTGGCCGGGCTGGACAGAGGTCCAGAGGTGCCGTCAGGTCAGAAGACTCCAGGAAGCGGTTGCCGGACTGTTGGGGTGGGACTGGTCAAGTCTGATGGACTAAATGTATTGCATGCTAAGTCGTCTATTAAAAATTTTATTTTTGTGAAAAATGCTCTGTCTGAACAGGGGGGTGCCAGTAGCAGTCAGACGTCTGCTGCACCTGTGGGGGATGTGAAGGAAACATCCCCGCGCATGACTGCAGTAAGTCAGTTAGACAGAGCTAATGAGAGATGTGCCCAGGGAAAGGTGTCCCTGGACAATAATGAAGTTAGCGTAAAGAGTGAACTAGCTTATTTGGAAATGACAGCTCCAGCAGTGGGGCAAACTAGCTCAGGTATGCCCCTAGAGGTTGGGGTAAACAGCGCTAAGAGTATTGCAGAGGATGTGTGTCCTGTGAGAGATAACCAGGAGAAAAGGGTTTACACAGTCATCTCCAGGGGAGCTAAGGTGGTTGCCAGTAGCAACAAAGTATCCAATGCTCTTCCGGTGGGGGAAAGTCATGAGTGTGAATGCCCCGCAGTTGTCTGTGAAGCTCCTGGGTTCCAGATGGTCAATGGGTCTACCACTGACCGGAGCGCACTGTGTGAACGTGAGTGTAACATTCAAGTGTCAGATACGCCCCCGGTGGTAGTGGTGGACCACAGCACAAGTAGTGCAGATAATGGAGGTCCTGTGGTTTGTGTCCATAGCGCAGACCTCAGTACAGTTCAGGGTAGTGCCCAGTGGGAACTAGCAGCCACAGCTATATCAGAAGAGGAGGCTAGTTCATTCCCTTTAGAGGATAGTGGGTCCAAGTGTAGTGCAGAAGTTATGAGTCTTGGAAGTGATAGCCATGAAGAAAAATGTGTTATTTCTTGTGAAACCAATGTCATCTTTAGTAGCAACCAAGTGTCTTCTGCTACTAGGGCTCTAGAAGAGGTAAATGTGTTGCCAGATCTACACTCTGCCAGCCTGGTGCAGGACAGAGAAAGACTAGAGAGTGAATATGGTTGCCCTGCTAGTTGGTGTGAAGTAATTGGGGTCCAGGTGGTAAACGTATCCCCAAGCAGCACCATAGACATAGCAGACTCAGAGAGGGAGAAGGGTGTGAACCATGTACAAGAGTCCAGTGTTGACTCTAAGGTACCAGAGGAGCCTTATAGCATGCCAGGTGCAGGAGTGGTAATGACAGACACTGAGAGTTCTCCCATGGTAACGGGTATGGGAGATATGGAGGAAGAATCTCCCCATTGGGAGCTGCTTGACACAGCCGAGGGGAGTAGGTGCTCAAGCACAAATGAGGTACAGAGGAAAACGAGGGAAGTAACAGATAGTTGTGAGATGACAGATAATCCAGTGAAGTTTGAGGTAAGTAGTAAGGGAGACCAGGCTCCCCATGGGAAGGAGCAGGTGGATATCCCACAGCAAGGGGAAAGTCAGGACACTGCTGTGGAGATGATCAGTACAGACAGGTATGAACCAGGTACTAGGAAAGGGATTCTGTCCTCCCAGCCTGAGGGTCTCCAACCCAGCGTAACTGAGTTTGGGTTTGGGGCAGAGGCTGCACCTCAGGTCTATGAGATGCAATACAGCGGGGTCTCTAATGTTACAGATCAGGGGTACGATAGGCCCGCGTCAGAGGAAAATACACCTACTGAGATAGGGAACATAGGTCAAATACATGGGATTGGTGGCTGCCCCCATGTGATGGTAGGTGAGGTCCAAGGGTCTTGTAGTGGAGAGAAGTCTAGGCTCCAGGGTGGTCCTGCAGACTCAGAACTACAAGACATGAAGATGATCAGGGAGGAAAAGTGTATGGGAATGTTTCAGGATTATGGTGAGTGCCCTGATGGGTCTTTAGTAGAGAACAGTCAGGCAGCGGAAAGGAAGGTGCTATTACCAGTAGTGAGTGGTAGAGATACTCCTGAGTTGTACGTTAGTGCAAGGACAAGCTCCAGCTCTATTGGGTTGGGAAAAGGAAAGGATTGTGACCTGGCGATTGCCCAATTTAGCCTGAGTGAGTGCTGGGAACCTGCGGTAGATCATGGTATGGACTCCCTGGTCTTAGCATCTGAGGATGTAGGAGAGAGGTTACCCGGGGCAACAGGTAGAAGTTCAGGGAGAACCAGTAGTGATAGATCAGCCAGGTCTCAGGAACAAGAGGATAGCATAATCCTGGTTAGGGAGGCGTTGTCCTTAGCAACAGGTCACAGGTAGCTGGGAAAAGAGGATAAGTAGGAGGTTGGTGGATGACTCCTGTACTCTTTCGGTGGAAAGTACCGTGTCCCTCAAAGTAAACCAGCTGCTGAGTGTCTTGCAGGGATGGATACCCCAGAATAGGTGCTTTGACCCAGGAGGAAGGTAAGTGCAAGGTGAAAAGTCCTAAGGCATTTATCAAAGGGGAGGGGTATGTGGCGGTGCGACCTTAAAAGATCGCATTTCTCCGCCACCACTGCTTGCTCACACCCACACAATTGACCAAGCCGCTCCAGCAGTGCAAGCCTCCCGCAAGACCGCTGCGGCACACAGAGCACGTGAGAATCAGGAGCGCTGCTCAACACGCCCCCTGCATTGTAGCCCGCAGGAAGGACACACTCAGGAGGAGTAGCATGTCTCTAAGGACCTTCCACATGAAAATAGTGAGGCTTCCATGTGTGCCGAGCCTGAACAGCTTTTCTCATCTCCAAACATATGTCTTAGAGAACATCTGCTGTAACTTTATTCTGCGCTATCTTATTCTATCTGCATACGTCAATTCAGTATTAAACACTACCTCCCAACTTTTTGGCATGGTGAATAGAGTTCTTTGCTAACAGAGAGAACATATAGTATACAGGCGGGGAAAAATAGTATTTGATACATTGCTTATATATGTATATGTGTGAAATATACACACACACATATATATATATACACAAATGTATATATATATACACACAACATATATATATATATACACAAAGCTATATATATAATAACACTATATATCTAAAACACACACACACATATATATATATACACACATGTATATATATTATATATATTATATATACACATATATCTAAAACACACACACATATATATTATATACACACAATATATATACACACAATAATATAATCCTAATGTATATATCAACACTATAATAACTATATCTATATATTAACACATATTATATATATATAACACATGATATAAATATCTAACATATTGTGAAGTGCAAGCTTAAAAGATCGGCATTTCTTGCACTAGATTTTCGCACAGCTGGTTAATTATGGTTACCAAGTTGCTGCCCCGTCAGTGAGGAAGGGTTAGCCCCTGGCAAGGGGGAACCAGGAGTTAATTACTCAGGTGGGGAATTGGGAAAAGTTGCTGGCTGAAGGTCTGTTAAATAGTTGGTCTTTAGTGTACCAGAGGGGGGGAGTGTGGCCACAGTCAGTGGGGGACATGTGCAGGCCTTTGTCCAGGAGAGTATCCTGAATTCTTCCCCCTAGGCTTGAGAGAAGCCAGGCCCAAGGACTACATTGTACAGTGTGAGTACATGTTTGTGGGGCTGGGTAGTAGACCCAGACCACTGCTAGAGAGGGACTCTCTGTATGTTTAGTTAGAGGCTGGACAGCCTAGGATTTATTTTGTTTGCTGTATATGTTTTCCTGTGTTGAAGAATAAAGCTGGCGGATGCCAGACTTCAAGAGAATCCTGTGTCGACTTGCTGTTCCGTTTACCAAAACGGCGATCCTAGAGCGAGAGTGCCCGCAGGCCGGGCCAAGATGGCGGCCGAACATGAGTGAACGCTTACAATATATATAAAACACACACACACACATATATATATATATATATATATATATATATATATATAAACACAATAAATATATATATACACACACAATATATATACATATACACACATATACAAATATATATACACACACACATATATTATATATATATATATATATATATATATATATATATATATATATATATATATATATATATATATATACACACACACACATATACAGTGCCTTGCGAAAGTATTCAGCCCCCTTAAACTTTTCAACCTTTTGCCACATTTCAGGCTTCAAATATAAAGATATAAAATTTAAATTTCTTTGTGAAGAATCAACAAGTGGGACAATTGGGAAGTGGAACAAAATTTTTTGGATATTTTAAACTTTTGTAAAAAAAATAAAAAACTGAAAAGTGGGGCATGCCAAATTATTCGGCCCCCTTTACTTTCAGTACAGTACACTCACTAAACTTTCATCTCAAACAAGGAGAAGACTGATCAGAGATGCAGCCAAGAGGCCCATGATCACTCTGGATGAACTGCAGAGATCTACAGCTGAGGTGGGAGAGTCTGTCCATAGGACAACAATCAGTCGTACACTGCACAAATCTGGCGTTTAAAGTTTGCCACAAGCCACCTGGGAGTCACCAAACATGTGGAAGAAGGTGCTCTGGTCAGATCAGAGCAACACAGCTAATCACCCTGAACTCACCATCCCCACTGTCAAACATGGGGGTGGCAGCATCATGGTTTGGTCCTGCTTCTCTTCAGCAGGGACCGGGAAGATGGATATAATTGATGGGAAGATGGATGGAGCCAAATACTGGAAGAAACCTGTTGGAGTCTGCAAAAGACCTGAGACTGGGACGGAGATTTATCTTCCAACAAGATAATTGTCCCAAACATAAAGCAAAATCTACACTGGAGGGTTCACACATAAACGTCCCCAGGTGTTAGAATGGCCAAGTCACAGTCCAGACCTGAATCCAATCGAGAATCTGTGTAAAGAGCTGAGAACTGCTGTTCACAAACGCTCTCCATCCAACCTCACTGAGCTCCAGCAGTTTTCCAAGGAAGAATGGGCAAGAACTTGAGTCTCTCGATGTGCAAAACTGATAGAGACATACCCAAAGCGACTTGCAGCTGTAATCGTAGCAAAAGGTGGCGCTACAAAGTATTAACTTAAGGGGGCCAAATAATTTTGCATGCCCCACTTTTCAGTTTTTTATTTTTAACAAAAGTTTAAAATATCCAATAAATTTCGTTCCACTGCACAATTGTCCCACTTGTTGTTGATTCTTCACAAAAAAATTTACATTTTATATCTTTATGTTTGAAGCTTGAAATGTGGCAAAAGGTTGAAAAGTTCAAGGGGGCCAAATACTTTCGCAAGGCACTGTATATATACACACACATATATATATGTATATCTGTATTCAGTTTGTAAAGATAGACTATACAAGCATATACTGTAGATGTGCATAATATAAATATATATTTATATGTTTTATATTATGTAGATCTGTATGACATTTTTATAGCCAAGATTATAACAAATTATTAAATAATATATAAATTGTAGCCTGATCTGCATTTAGTATTCAGGTAGATGCTTTTTTTTGCACAATATAGTAAGTTTATTGATGCCAGTTTATCAAGTATAAAAGAGAGTGATTTAACAAATAAAGAGGGACAGGGGGATTTAGGTAAAAAATAGGGACCGTCCCTCCAAAAGATATATGGTAATAGTTATGCTGCTCAAATCATACATTTACTTCTAGTTTTATTTGGTCTTTGTATAACCCAAGTGTTATTTTATCAATTCAGTTGAATCACCAGCCAGTACATCACTGTACTGCTATGTATTGACAATCAACCCTCTCTCTGATTTTCCCTTAGCTGCCACGGTTGCGATTGACTGCGGCATCTAAGGAGTTAATCAGCCACAACTGGAGCAAGCTCCGGTCATGGCTGACAGTGCACGGAGCCAGCTGTAATATACAGCTGGTTCCATACTCCAATCATACAGGCTCTGCTTGTAAGTCAGCACGATCTTCATGACATATCCATATATCAGTTAGTGGAAACCCGTTTCCCAATCATGGCGTATGAGTAGGCCATATATCGGTAGGGGGTTAACAGAAACAATAGCACTTTTGGTCTCCTTCGAGAAATGGATCTCTGCGACTGAGTCCCCAAATGGAGACCCAGATAGTGTGGCTTTAAATACATCAAGCAGCTCAAGAATCCGGTGGACAGCGAGTGACTATTTAATTCATTTATTCACCAACACTTTGATTTTGAAGCACGCATTTGAATTTTATGCAACTGACCATCTACTATATCACCACATGAATGATCCACCTGAAAGTCCTATAGTTTACTAGTGCATCTAAAAAAAATTACAATATCATCAAAAAGGGGTTTTACCATGAAGGTTTTTCATGTTTGATTTGTCCTGCTCCAGCTTTTAGTGTGTTTAAAGGGGGAGTGTTTGATTTGATTGAACCGCATATCATGTGGCCCAGCATGTCTTTCCCCACAGTGTGCTCACCCTAGTCAAACAAAGGTCGGTTCACCTAAAAAGCTGTGAGCAGCTACAATGCAGCTGAGTGATTAGTGCTTCTGACTTTCAGCATAGGGGTCCTGGGTACAAATCCCTGCTGGAACCACACATGGATTTTTTTTCTCAATGTACAGTATATCATGCAAAAGGAGCCCAGACAAAGTATTGAGTGCATATACTGTATACACTTTTCTGTAGCCCAACAATTCGGTATAACAATTCATTTTTTCAATTGGTCTTATACACTATTCTAATTTCTGGTATTTCGGTTTTCATTAGCTGTAAGCCATAATCATCCACATTAAAATAAATAAATCCTTGAAATATGTCTCTCTGTGACTAAGTCTACATACAATATATGAGTTTCTCTATTTCTCTATTTGTTTCTTGAATTACAGAAATAATTTAACTTTTCAATGATATGCTAATTTTTTGAGATGCACTAGTGTTTACATGGAACAAAGTCTTCATCGGTATTAATATGGTGACACTTTTATTCTATTTCATAATGGTTCTTGTCAGATACCTACTGATTATATGATCTAGACCAGCTTTAGTCATTTATTTTGCTGCAAGACACTTTGACCTCCCACAGTTCAAATAAACCAAACTTAAATCACTATAGGATTCTATGGCTATCTGAGTTTGCTTTAGCAGAACCACTGTTTTGTGTAGTAATATGGATTATAAAATTTGCTCATACCACAGCAGTGCAAAACCAGCCTAAGCCTATTGCTTAACAAAGTCCCTATCCATTCCTTGTATCACTGTTACTAAAAACCCCTATAATATGATAATGAGAAGAATGCAAAAAAAAAAGATCTTAACAGAACAGGAGGAGTCAGCCCATTGTGAGGCTCTATAGTAAGAGGAAAACTGCACTTTTGTTTTTAGCAACAAAAGTGAGTACATCCCGAAGTGAAAATGGTGTGCCCAAAATGTCAATATTTTGTGTGGCCACCATTATTTTCCAGCACTGACTTAATTCTCTGGGGCATGGCGTTCACTAGAGCTTCACAGGTTGCAGCCACTGGAATCCTCTTCCACTCCTCCATGACGACATCATGGAGCCGGTGGATGTTAAAGACCTTGCTCTCCTCCCCCTTCCGTTTGAAGATGCTTCACAGATGCTCAATATGGTTTAGGTCTGGAGACATGCTTGGCCAGTCCAACATCTTTACCCTAATTTTCTTTAGTAAGACATTGGTGGTCTTGGAGGTGTGTTCAGGCTCGGACTGGCCCACAGGGGAATAGGGGAAACCCCCGGTGGGCCCCTGAGCATGGTAGACCTAAAGTTTGTACTTAACTGCATAAACATCCTCGGAAGAGGCAAAAGAGCAGAGAAAGACAGGTATAAAGCAAGAGGCAGAGTATCGGAGGCATTAACAGTCATTTATAGTAGCTGTAGGGTGGGCCCCTAAAATAAACTCCACCGGTGGGCCCATAACAGCTCAACTGGGCCCCTAGAGTCAACTTCACCTGTGGGCCCTAGGCACCTCAGTCCGACACTGGGTGAGTTTGATGTGGGGTGTTATTATGTTGGAATACTGCCCTGCGGCCCAGTTTTTGAAGAGTGGGATCATGCTCTGCTTCAGTATGCCACAGTACATGTTGCCATTCATGGTTCCCTCATTGAACTGTAGCTCCCCCCAGCCAGCAGCACTCATGCAGCCCCAAACCATGACACTCCCACCACCATGCTTGACTGTAGGCAAGACACACGCTTGATTTCATCTGAACCAAATAAGTTTCTTTGGTCTCATCAGACCACAGGACATGGTTCCAGTAATCCGTGTCCTTAGTCTGCTTGGCTTCAGCAAACTGTTTCCAGGCTTTCTTGTGCATCGTCTTTAGAAGAGGTTTCCTTCTGGGTCGACAGCCATGTAGACCAATTAAATGCAGTGTGCGGCGTATTATCTGAAAACTGATAGGCTGACCCCACCATCCTTTTGACCTCTGCAGCACTGCTGGCAGCACTCATACATTTATTTTGAAAAGACAGTCTCTGGATATGACACTGAGCATGTACACTCAAATTCCTTGGTCAACCATGGTGAGGCCTGTTCTGAGTGGAACCTTGTTAAACCTTTGTATGGTCTTGGCCACTGTGCTGCAGCTCAGTTTCAGGGTGTTGGCAATCTTATTATAGCCTAGGCCATCTTTATGTAGAGCAACAATTCTTTTTTCAGATCCTCAGACAGTTCTTTGCCATGAGGTGCCATGTTGAACTTCTAGTGACCAGTATGATAGATTAAGGAGCGATAACACCAAATTTAACACACCTGCTTCCCGTTGCAACCCGAGACCTTGTAACACTAACGAGTCACATGACACTGGGCAGGGAAAATGGCAAAGTGGGCACAATTTGTTCATTTTCACTTAGGGATGTACTTACTTATGTTGCCAGCGGTTTAGACAGTGATGGCTGTGTGTTGAGTTATTTTGTACAATGTTGTACACTGACTACTTTACATTGTATCAGAGGGTCATATCTTTAGTGTTGTCCCAGGAAAATATATAATACAATATTTACAAAAATGTGAGGGGTGTACTCACTTTTGTCAGATACTGTATATTACATTGGGGTTTCTACATCTTGGGGTCTGAATTGTATTGGAGGGGTCTTCATTTGGGGTCTGTATTCCATTGGGGGTATGCATCTGGGATCTGTATTAAATTGAGGGGTCTGTACCTAGGATCTGTCTTACATTGGGGAATCTGCATTACACTGGGGGGACCTGTGGATTGGGGGGATCGGTGGATTTGTGTCTAGGGTATGTATCAATTTTTTGGGAGGTCTGAATTTGTTTTAGGGTTATTTTAGGTAATTGATTGTGGGAATCTGAGTCTGAGGTCTGCTGCCAACTGCGACTTTCAAAAATGTCATTTGGGCAATGGTAACAATAAGGCAAAGAAGAGAATAATGAACATACTGATAAGAGGACCAACCTGTGCACTGGGGCTCATAGGATGTTCATAATGCAACTTCATGTACTATATGTATGCAGTGTTGTGAGTGCATGTACATGAGGATGTAGCTATGTAGGGTATGTAATATATGTGTGGTTGCATGCACACATGCATTGTACTATTATAGAAGTCTTCTATGGTCTTAAGCTGTGTTCACACTACCATCAAAATCTATTCTTCATTTCACAATGCTGGATACTATAATGGAACTCAATAGACCCCATTAAAAATTAATAGGGGTTGGTGTTGTCCGCTGTTTACCAGCATTGCCATCATGGTTTCTGTTCTAGTTTATGTTAGACAATGTCATTTAAAGGACCAGTGCACGTGTTTTTTTTCCTTTAATTTATAAGAAACTGCTTTTAGGTGCACAGTATTGCCAGTAATGTTGCTTACCTGCCCCTGAATACAGGATTTCGTAAAAGGTTGTCTCACTACAAGGATTGCTTATTATGTTAAAGATCTTGCAAAAACAAGTCACTTTGCAATATATGTCCATTAACCGTATCCTACCTATTCTGAGATATCTCCTCTTGTATGAGCTGCATCAGCTCCTCAGGTCACTATAGCTACAGACTTGTTCAATCTCTCATGATAGGCTGCCAGCACTGGTTGCTGTAGCTACAGACCTGGTTTCTACTGAACTTAGTAGAAGTCAGTAAACACGCCCCTGAATTCAAAGTGAAACCAAGAAAACAGGACTGAGGTAAGATGAATCAATGTGGGAGACAACCCTTTTAATGCTTCCACTCATGTAACCTGCACTTTGAGTTGCTGAAACACACAGCATGGTTGTGTGACCCGGAAGTGAATCTCTCTAAGGCCGTGTTCACACGGCTTATTCCCGACGGATTTGTGAGCCGTATTGAGCTCACAAATCTGCCGTGAATAAGGGCGGGACGGGGGGCGGGGCTGGAGCGGGGCCCGGGGGCGCCGCTCCCGGCCCCATAGACAATGCATTGTTTACGGCCGTCCCGCCCGTAAATAATGTGCATGTCACTTTCTCCCCCCGGCGGATTCCCGAGCGGGGAGGAGCGACGGAATCCACTGTTCTCTATGAGGCAGTGGATTACCGTAATGACAGGGACGGATTGGCGCCGTACTGCAGCGCAAATCCAGCGCGGAGTACGGCGCCAATCCGTGCCCAAATAAGCCGTGTGAACGAGGCCTAAGGCTACAGTATGTCATTACAGCACAGTAATATTGTTGTATTTTCGGCGGATTCAGTATTTAGAATACAGTGGTACCCTGTGCTGCATAGACAGCAATAAAAAATCCATGCTGTAGTCTATACATCATAGATTCTTTATGATCGGTTTTAAAACATGTTGAATATTCTGCCCGGATTTGCCATCGGCCCCATAAATTGAATGCACGGGGTAGGTGGCAAATCAGAAAATCGACCACCGTCCCGCAATGTTAAAATGCTGTTGGATTTTGGGTGGCATTTTAACATACTGTGTAGATATAGCATTAGCATTCCTATGGGAGGTTTAAAGTTAGTCTTAGGCTAGGTCTACACAGCAAATGTCAAAAAGTCATCCAAAATCCAACGGTATTTCGACAATTGCTGGACTGCGTTTTTTGGTGCAGATTTGCGCAAAAGCTGCGGTCAGTTTTTGGATTTGCCAGCAGAATCCTGTGGAATATGCAACATGTTGCATATTCTGCTAGATTTTTAAACAGTTGGTAAAAAATCACACAGCATGGATTTTTTATTGCTGTCTATGAAGCACAAATTACCATCAGATTTTTGGCGGATTCAAAATACTGAATCTGACGGTAAACCTGTGCTGTGTAGACCTAACCTCATAGGAATACACAGAGACACTGACTACCCATCAGGATCTAAAGTATAGTGTCTAGCAGAGACGGTTATATCAGCCAGTAATTCTAAGTGCAGCTGCAGGCAAGCAAAGTTAGTGGCACAATAGTGTAACTAAAAGCAATATCTAATGAACTAAGGGGAATACCTGGAGAGGTCCTTTAATTTAAATTGTTGTTGAAGGATTATTTTTACTACTATTGATTATTAATAGTGTTGAGCGATTATTATCGACAAATTTTGAAATGGGAAAGGGTTTTTTTAAGGTGATCGAAATTTTTAGATAAATTTCATAATTTTTTTAAAAGGCTAAAATCGTGCATCATCTATTAAGATCCCCCCTTTTTGGGCGTTTCCCTTTTCTTTTTGGGGCCACAAATCACCCTTACGGGAATAAAAGGAGGGGGAATGTGTTGCACGTCATGACTGGGAGTGTATGGTTGCGTTTGGGCGGGAAAAAAACACATGCCCTTTTCTTTTTTACATAGAACTGTTTCCTGTTCAGCCTCATGTCTCTCAGGGGGCTCAGAGCAAAAAGGACGTGGTTTCTGCTTGTGCCCAAAAACATTTCAGCGAAATTATTATTTTTTCTTCACAAGAAACCTTACTATTAGCGTGATCCTTAAAATTTTTAGTTAGATTAAAAGATTGGGAAAGGATTTTATATAGTTGGGTGGGAAAATTTTTAAAGGACACTCCCGCTTTTGAAGTCAGGGGGGTTGGGGGGGCGGAGGGGGGGCCCCCGGGGGGCAAACACGGGAAAAGGGCCTTTTATAAAGAATACGGGATAAATTTTAAACCAAGACTTAGTGTGGGCCCATTGAAATAGTTTTATTTTTAAAACAGTTTTCTTTTGGGAAATTTTTTCCTGGATATTGGGCAGCCTGAACTTATAAAATACACATTTTTTCTAGAAACCCGGCAGGTTTTTTTTGTTAGGTTCTAAACTCCACTTTTTTTATCAGTATCCCTTTTCAGATAGGTTTCATTTTCAATTTTGGCCATTAAACCTTTGTTGATTATCTCCCCTTGTATTTTAAATTAGAACCCCGAAAAGTCGCACAGGTTAAGGTGCCAGAAATCCCTTGAAAATATCCGAAAAAATTTTTCCAGAAAAGGGTGTTTTTGAGTTTGGCGCCTACAGCTTTGTTCATTGGGGGCACCTTGCACTTAAATGTTTAATACTGCAATTTTGTATTTACCACGGTGAAAATTTATAGGGGCCAAAAAATTTTCCTTTTTTTATCCGAAAACATTTCAGATACGTGTTTTTTTTACTTTGGCGCAGGGGCCGCTTTGTTTTATAGATTCTTTGCAGTTTTAAATTTGAATACCCGCCCAATTTTTTTAAATCCCCCAAGGGGAATTTTAGGGCCAAAAATACCTTTATTTTCCAAATACATTTCAGGGTACGGGTTTTTTTCTTTTGGGGGCACAGCCCTTTTTTATTGGGCCAGCTTGAAAGTAAAATTTAAAAAAGCAAATTTTAAAAGTCACCCCAGGGGAAATTTAAAAAAGGGGCAAAAAAATTTCCGGGGTATTATAAAGAAAACTAACAAAAACGTGTTTTTTAAATTTTGGGGGCACTAAAAGTTTTTTTCATTGAAAAGCAGCTTGCACGTAAATCTGGAAAAACAAAACAATTTTATAGTCCCCCCAGGTGAATTTTAAGGTGCAAAAAATACCCTGTTTTTTTTTCGAAAAAATAAACCCGATACGTGTTTTTTTTTCACTTTTTGCCCATCCAGATTTTTTGATTTGAGACACCTTGCAGTTAAAATTTTAATCCAGGGGAATTTTGTTTTTATTAGAGGGATTTGGGGAAAAAGGGTGTGAAATTGGGGCCGTCTTTTAATAAAGACTTTTCCCAAAACCCCTTCCATACCCTTTTCAAATTTTTTATTTCTGAAAAGGGAGCGAAATGCAGGGGGGTTTAAACCCAGCAAAGGGGGGGGTAAACCCCCCCATTTTAAGGGAGAGGTAAAAGGGGAAGGTGCTCCTTCCAAAGCGGGACAAACCCCAGCCAGCGGATCGGGCAGTTGCAGGGGCCGTCGGCCCGTCAACGCTGGGGAGGGGCCCCGTTGGAAACTCAGTAACGAAAAAGCGTCGCCCAAACTGTCCTTTTAGTTGGGTTAAAGCAACCCGAAACCAGCCCGTCTTAAACCTCCCCCGTCCCCCCCGTCACGGCCAAAAAAATGTCATCAAACATCATCGGGCCAGCAGGAATTTATGCGGGGTTTTTGGGGGCATTTCTGGGTCCAGAAAAGGCTTAGTCCCAAAGTCCATTTCCAAATAAAAATTTTGGTTTTTAAAAACTCCCCTTTTTTCCGGGACTTTTTAATCGGGGGGCAGACAGTTTAATGGGGCATACTGCGGTCCCCGGGGCAGGATAGTAAAAGTCCAGTTTTAAAAAAATGGGGGTTGAAAGACTCCCTTTTTTCCCGGGGACTTTTTTTCTGGTTTGGGCAGACAGGGTTTTAAAGGGGCATGCTGCGGTCCAGGACAGGGGTTTTTTCAAAAGTCCAGTTTTTAAAAAAATGGTGGGTTTAAAGACTACTTTCTTTTTTTCCCGGGACTTTTTAATCTGTGGGTCATGCAGGTTTTTAGGGGCATTTCTGCGTTCCAGGAAAAGGGATAATTTAATGTCCAAATTCAATAAAATGATGGGGTTTAAAAAAATCCCGCCCCCGGGATTTTTTTAAATTTTTGGGTTTATTGCAGGTTTTTAAGGGGCATGCTGTGGGGACAAGAAAAGGGATAAGGGGAAGGTCTTTTGACTTTTTTTTTTGTGGCTTTTTTTTGCCTAAGTGTTGTGCCTAAGATTGGGACAAGGGGATCCTTTTACTGTTGTGGCCCGTTAAATTTCCAGCTTCTCCAGCCCTGTTTGGGGGGAAGAAAAGGTGTTGTTGCCCTCCCCTGACTTTAATGGGCATCGGGGGAAAAGATCGAAATTTTTACTATCCGAAAAAATTTTTTCGATGGTGGGCCCCCACTATCGGGCTAAACGCCCGATGTAAAAAAGCCAACGTAATCGCCAAACTAAATTTTTTAATAATAATCCTGCAATTTAATTTAGTGCCGTTTTCTTTAAAAAAAACTTTTTGGGGAAAATTTTCACACGGCGTATTTTTCGGGGGATAATTCGGTGGGAAATTTTCACTGCAATTTCCCCCCAAATTTCGCTCCTCCCAAAAACAAAAAAATTCATTCTCTCAATGAGAGCTACCCAAAGGGTGCCATTTTTTCCCCCTTTTCGTGAGCACTACCCACTTGGGAAAATGGTAATAGGGGTTTTGAGGGGGGACAGGGGCCAAAACTGTAAAAACAATCTCCACGAGAAATTTTTCCTCTATTCCTCCCCTCCCCTTTGGAGACTGGAAACCCCTAAGTTGGCCCGTACTAACTCTCCCACCCCCGGGAAGTTTGTACAGAGGTGGGGGGGGAAATGAGGGAGGTGCTGGAAAAGTAGGTTTTAAGATATTTGTGCCCAAAACTGCAGGGATATGGGGTCCCGGGAAAAAGGCATCCCTGGGAGTCTGGAACCCCGATGCAGAACAAAAGGGAAAGTCAACGACTTGTTAAGGAAAAAGGGCTCTGTGGTCACAAAAATGTAATGCACGTAATCACTTAAATTCTGCAAGGGACACTAGTAATACCCCTATTTGGTCACTGTATGGGGTAAAAATACAATTTTGTAGGGGACCTGGGTACATTGGGGAAAAAACCACATTTTGGTCACTATATGGGGGTAAATTTTTGGTCTTTGTATACTGCCCTTTAAATTTAGTAATAGTAAAAGGTATTATTTAATCAAATATGTGGGGGGTATTTTTTGGCTTTTTCTTTGGTATAAAACTGTCCTTATTTTTTTAACGTTATTTTTAAAAGTTAGTCTTTGTATTGTGGAATTTGTTTTTGTAGCAGTAAGGATGGTTATATGTTAAAGGTAAGGTATTCGCTCCTTTTTATTATCCATAACTGCATGACTTAAAAAGGGCCCGGGAAATGCTTTTTTTCGGGGGGGGGGGGGGGGGGCTCCATCCAAAAGTTTTTTGGGGCCCAAGGTTCATGGACGCAGTTTTCCTAAAATTTCCCAACCCCAAATTATTGGTTTATGCTTTGAAAATTTACACTATTGAACAAAGCCTCAAGTACCCAAAAAGCTATGCAGGAAAACCTAGTTTTAAATGGTTGTTGCTATAGGACTGGCCATTGTCCCTGCTGCATCTCTGAGGCATAGTTAATTTTCACACTGCTGCCGCTGAACATGTTAAAACTGGAGTACACTTTATAGGGGGCAAGTTCAGTCACAGTGCCTACGGCAGAAAGAGCAATATATAAGGCTCTGTGTGTTGCTACAATGTTATGGAGACTTTATTATGCAAGTTTAGTAAGTAGCTACAAAAAACGACCCACACAGTTAACTGACATTGCAGCTCACCACCATTCATTTGCATCCCTACAGAAAATACTTGGTCCAGATGAAATGTAAATTCAGATATCATGGGGCAAAAAAACTCATTCATCCAAATTTACTGAGCACCTTCTTTAAACAAATCCATATTACACAGAAAAAGACTAAAACTGGTCCAGTATCTCATTTGTTCTCTAATCTACATAATAGCTGAGAGAAGTATAAGGGCATGTCCCCACGGCACGGGTTTTCGACCGGTTTTTCAGGCGGTTTGCGGTTTTTCAACCGCTGAAAAAGGGGCCAAAAATTAGAACAAGGGCTCTAGGGAAAACCTCAGCCCCCCCACTGCAGGGTTTTTCGCCCCACTGTTTTGGCACCGGGGGAATCTTTCATTTTAATGGGGGGGAGGGTTTTTCCCCCGCTCATCGGGGAGAAAAGGCCGTCCCCCCCGGGGCCATGAGGACGCCCAAAAACAGAAAAATCCCGGCCGCAAACCCGGCCGGTATTTCCTTCCGTGTAAGGGCCCCTAAAACTATAAAAGAATCCACTTCATTTTGCACAAAGAATTATCATTTTATTTAATTTCACTAATTCAAATTGAACTCCCAATAAAAAAATTTAACCCCCCCCCCCCCCCCCAAAAAGGTTTAAACATTTTTGGATATTATCCTACACATGAATGGGAGAATATTACAAACATTGCAAATAATTGATTTACTAACTTTTCAGTAAAAAAAAAAGGAAAAAAAAGCTGAATGAAAGTGAATGAACGAGATACAATGCACTTCAAGGGGGAAAAAATTAACACAGTGAACACCAGTGTTTAAAAGTTCAACTGATGGAAGCAGGAAAGATGAGCAAGTATAAGCATCTGAGTGACATTGACAATGGCTTAGACTGCGTAACAAAAGCGAAAAATTAATCCGGGGCTCTGGAATTTTTCAGGACACACAGTGCACCATGACTAAGGCAGAGTAGCAGAGCAGAATTATGCTCTGTGCAATGTTCCGCTAGGAAACCTTGGCTCCTGGAATATATGTGGATATTACTTTGACATATACCACCTACTAATACCTAAAGGGGGACCCCATGTTGTTTTATTTTAAATATTTATTGATTATAATGGAATGTCTATTTTTGAATTTTCAATAAATAAATATTTTTTTTTTTTTAAAAAAAATGCAGCCGCAGCCTTTTCAAAGGACAATCCAAAAATGATCCTTCTCTGTAAACCCCATTTTCTTTAAAATTTACTCCTGGTGTGTTAGCTACTGGGGACATAGTGGGAGGGCATGTCAGCTTGGGGTAAAAAAACCGGGCTACACAAGTCAAAAACACACAAAAAAACTAAAAACTTTATTTAAACAAGAATTTCCCAACAGCATCTCTTTTTGACCATTTTATTAAAAAAAATTGATCAAATGCTGGTCCGATGTAGTCCAACAGTTCTAACATAGTCCAACATATCCAACGAAGTCCAACAGGACAGTCATAGCCCAAAGAGAAAACACTTTTTAAAACCAAAAGTCCAAGAGGGCATAAATTCGAAAAAAACGCGTTAGGACCCCCGGCAGATAACGAACAGAGAAAACAGACTGTGAGCCCTGATGCTTGCCCCCCCAAATCTATCCCTGCCTACTTACCTGCCCGACCCTAGGTGATCAGCTGCAACTGGTCGACAGCCCCTATCCTGACAATGTGAACACACAGGACGGACAAGACAGACAATACAAAAACGGGAAGTCGACAAAACAGGTCAAAAACCAGAGCGAGCAATGCAGTACAGAAACGATAGGCAGAAAGGAGAGTCAAAGGAGAAGCACTGGAATTCAGAAACCAAACAAAGTTAAAGCACACCAATTCAGCAAAAACTATAACCAGCAAAGACTCCAGACAGGAGGGGTTTTAAATAGGAAGTCAGAGACCCAGTCCAGAATGTTATTGGACCGGCTCCCGGACATCCATAAACAGCCTGATTGGTGCAGACAGGCGTCAATCAACCTTGTCACAATAACCTGCCACTCAGCAAGAAACCAGCAGCAGCAGATGGGTGTGGCAGGAAACCTGTCAATCACAATTGCATGGTCAGAGAAAGCAAGAGCCATGTTCAGACTGGTGCCAGACATTATGCACATGATACAAAAAAATAATGATTAACAGCAGATCCTCTGCCATACCTTACAGACAGAGGATGTCACAGAAGCCCTAAAGGGCACAGATGTGACAAATGCACTTCAAACAGGTAGACCCTCTTTAAGGTATCACCCCAAATTTAAAGCAGTTAGCCCCCCAAATAGATAGCCATCCCATGCAAATTATGTAATTAGGTCCCCCAATTCAGTATTAGGTCTTCAGGCTTCTCATTAGGTATGTAAGCCCCCAATAGGTAGGTAGGGCCATGGGTAGGTACGATGCAATGAAGGAGTAGAAAATCAGGCGTTTCTATTTTCAACTAAAACAAAACAGTTTTCATACATGTCCCCCTTAGTGCTTTATTGGCGTGTCATCTTGTATTCATCTTGTTTTTTAGAGGACAGACCAATAAATCACAAAGGGCGACATGTCCGAAAAGTGGCGTATCTATGCCAGTTTTAGGCACATTAAATCAGTATAAAGTGCGCCTGAAAGTCCGATACTTTCTAAAAAATTGGCGTCAGGTATACCTTGCAAAGAAAACTTAATGCGCCTAAAATGGCACATCGTATCAAAAAAGGGCGCATTGCATCAAAAAAGGGGCATTGTATCAAAAAAGGGGGCATTGTATCAAAAAAGGATGCATTGCATCAAAAAAGGGCGCATCGTATCAAAAAAGGGCGTATTGCTCAACTCGCGGCACAAACATATCAGGTAGTATATGGTATCGTCTATCGAGGCTCATTTCCCCACGGGGTGCATAACATTTGTAAGGCACCGCAATAGGCGCATTTCGCGACAGGGGCGCACAGTGCACCTTTTTAGAAGCTTCAAATGTCGCGTATAAGGGGCCTATTTTGGTGTACGCATTCACTTACAAAAAAATAGGCGTAAAGGGGGTTTTGCCGCAAAATAGAACAAAAAACTGCCGTGGCGTTTTGGGGACAATGTCGCCCAATGTTTTTTTAATAGAGACACTGGATTTTCACTACTTTGTTTGTAACTCTTTTACCCTAATTTTGTGCATCCTTTTCAATTTTATTCAGTGAAGCTAAACTATACTTTTGTCTTTCCCTGAAAATCAAAGGTGGGTGGGGCTCCAGCTAGGCCGGGCCCCGGGTAGAAAAAGTAAAGGCAAGGCCCCAGGGGCAGGAACTTGAAACCCGGGGATAGGTAAGACCCGGGTAGTAGGCGGTAAACACCCAAGGTTGGTCGGGAGGCAGGAAAGCCCAGTAGCTAAGAGGTAGGTAGGCGGGGTACATTTTTTCAGCTAAAGGTAAGTAGGGGGAATAGGGGCATGGCCCCTGGGTAGGTATATGGGAAAGCAAGTTCCCCTTGGTTGGGGGGTAGCAAGCAAGGCCCCAGAAGGAGGTATGTGGGGAGGAAAAACCCCCAGGTGGGTTGGAAGTTAGGCAAGCAAGGCCCTTGGTAAATAGGTAAGTAGACAATAAATGGCCAAGTAAGAAGGTAGGTTTAACTTCTGGTTCTTGTCCCGACTCACAAGGAGAACCTCATATTCCATTGTAAGTGAATGTGAACCTCTTCTGCCTGGACGAGAACCCGAAAGTGAAAAGGAGCAGATTGCTAAGGACTCCCAGAGAGGCAACAGTGGAGAACAGATAGGTATCAATTTTTTTTTCATTTTTAGAAATGTTTGTGCTAGGCAACCCCTTTGAATATCTTAGGCCAGGTTTACACCAAGTTGGTGACTACATTCAAGGTATACTGGATACTGTAAAAAAGAAAAAAAAAAAAAAAGGTCCCCCGGCGTACACCACGACACAGCCGTGGTCGCCCCATAAACATGAATAGACCAAACGCAGTCCTCTGTGGGCCGCTATGTTGTATTTTCCGCCGGAGTACCTTTGTTTCATGGTCCCCCAATGGATATCTCGAAAAATAGTCACTAATGTGATATGAACCTGGCCTTTACTGTTATAGCCAAGAAGACAGAAGATAAAAAGGGGGACAAAATCCCAAAAACTTTTTAATATGTTAAAGATTTAAAAGAGGTTCAGGAGGAATGTCTTTAACAAGAAACTAAATATAAGAATAGTTTTCTGTGTTCCTGAAGTAAATATATCGTATAATAAGTGCAACCAATTTGCCACAATAAAGATAATAGAGAAACAAAGCAAGATGAATCCAGCAATGGAAAGAATTTTACCCCCACTTTCTAAAAAAAATTTTCCTTTATTAAGTCATATTAAAAAGGATGGGTACCCCAAGTGGAAAAATGCCCAAGCTGAGCGTTTCAAAACTCCCTTAAATCCTAATCCCTTTAAAATTTTTTTTTTTAAATATGACTTAAAGGGGTTGTCGCGTTACAACAGTTGGCAATGTTTTCTGCTGGTTGCCAAGTAGAGCTTGTAAAAATGGGGGCGTGTTTCTCCTCCCAGCAGGGAGTATTTTCCCTCTGCAGACACGCCCCAAAGTGTGCACGTGATGTTCATTCTGTGTGATGGAAAAGGGGAGAGGTTCTCAGTGTCTTTGGAATCTTTGAAAGTGAAAAGGTAACTTGAAAGTTTATATCTACATTTCCGCTCTCTCTACTACTTTGTAACGGGAAAGGGGTTTTTTGACATTCAGGCTCTGGGGCAACGGGTGGTTTTTTTTTCTCTGTCTCTCTCTCTCTCTCACACACCCCATAATCCCGAGATTATTACACCTTGACCTCTACGATCTTTAGAACAAAACTATACGCTTTATCTTTTTGTGTTTACGGGGGCACACATCTGTACACAAGTGGTTTTCTGGGGCCCGAATCTGCTCACACAAGTTTTTTTTTTGTGGGGCTGCCTGAAATTTTGTGGGTCTGTCAGCAAGGCTGCACATCTTACATGGGACTGCTGTGTTTTCTCTTTCTGTTTTATGTGGGAAAAGAATGGGCATTTGACATTCAGGACTCTGGGAAAGATGGTTGATTTTTTTCTCTCTTTCTCTCTCGTGGGTCTGAATGGGCATTTGACATTCAGGGGCTTGGGGAAAATGGGTGATTTTTTTTCTCTCTTGTGGGACTACAAGGGGCATTTGACATTCAGGACTCTGGGAAAGATGAGTGATTTTTTTCTCTCTCCATGTTGCTTGTACATACAGTACATCCCCCTGCGCGTTCCCATCCGCGACCTGTTCACCACATTGCCTTATCCTGTGCGTTCTCATCCACGACCTGGGCGGGACAAAACGCTGAGCCGACAGCCAGTAATGCTTTAGCTGGGTGTTACCCGACCTGGGCTCAAACACTGTTGCTAAGCACAAATAAAGCAGCCCGTTCTCTTAAACCAAGGATGTACATGCTTAGATTTTTGATCCCCTCATTTTAAACTATGATCTTCGTAGTGATACAACCCCTTTAACTCCTTAACGACTGCCCACCGACTTTTGGCGTCGGCTGGTGCGGGTCGTTCGTCTACAGGGACGTCTTTTGGCGTCACTGCAGACATTGGGATTTGGCGCCACAGAAGCACTAGGATCGGGGCTGTACTACACAGCCCTGATCCCAGAGCATCCCCTGCGAGCACCAGGAAGTGGGGGAACTCCCGCACCTCGGTGCTTTAACCCATTGATTGCGGCGGATCGTCACCGCAGCACAAACAAAGGGTTCCCCTGCTCTGTCGGGTGATCGGAACACCCAGTGACCCGACAGAGCCCGGGGAACGGCTGCACAGTCAGCCCTGGGGACCTAGAGTGGCCCCAGGACTGTCTTTGTGACAAGCCAGTGACCAGGACACTCTGTGAGCTGCCCTGATCACTGCCTGTGTCAAACTGACACAGATTATAATGTATTAGCAAATATGCCTATGATAGTAAATTACTAAGTTTAAAAAAAATAAAAAATAAAACAGTTCTCCCTTTAGGGTATTTAAAAAAAAAAAAAAAGTAAAAAACAAAAAATGTAAAAAAAAATGAATAAAAAAAATAAATTATAAAAATAAATATTTAATAAAAAATAATTGTCCATATATTACACACACAAAAAAACCTATACATATTAGGTATCCACACGACCGTAATAACCTGTAGAATTAATCTAACAAGTTATTAATTGTGAAATGTGAATGGTGTAAAAAAAAAATTAAACAAATAAAAAAAACATTCTGCAATTATTTATAAGTGAACTTTAACTATTCCCCCATAAAGTACAACTTGTCTCGAATAAAACAAGGCCTCATACAACTGCGTCATTGAAAAACTAAAAAAGTTACAACTGTTGAAACACAAGGAAGCAAAAACTAAAAAAATGATCTGGTCATTAACTACTTTTTCAGGCTTGGGGCTTAAGGGGTTAATAAAGGATATTTTTATTTGGCAAGCCCTGGAAGATACAATTCATTCCATTGCTGGATTTCTCTTGCATACAAGGGGATGCTGATAAGTCTTTGGCTTTACCCAGAAAGCAACGAGTGTCACGTCAAGGGAGGTTTCATAGCCTAACGGAACCCACCCACTGCCCCCTGCCTATTTTACGTCTGCCCAGGCGGCAGACGGCAACTGGGCGCCCAGTCCCTGTGCTCTAAAGTGTGGGACCGTGAGAAAAAGAATAGTCAACAGCCCCGGATAAATATAGATAGGAACGCCAAACCACAATCAAACCAAGGAATAAACTAAACAAGCCGGGGGTCAAAGCCAAACGGAACAAAGCACAAAATCATAGACAAGCCGGAGCGGGGAAACAAGCTGAGGTCAGTAACGGGTTTAGCAAAACAACAAAAAAAAAACCCAAAAAGAAAAAGGTCCAGGAAATCACAGGCGCAGCATCACTTTTAGGGAGTTTAAATGGGTTTCCCCTGGATACCCCCCCTCAGCTGTTTGGGACTCCCCGGGGTTCCTCCCATTGGCTGGTGAACTCCCCCCTGTCGGGAGGGGCGGGCGTCTGTCACCACAGAGCTGTGCAGCAATTTCAGGGGGGACGCACTCAGCTTTGCACTGTCTGATCGAGCACAGCTTACCCCAAAAGACCCCCCCCCCTTTTGGGAGGGCCCACTGGACCCTTTCCCCCTGGTCGGGGTTCTAACTCCCCCCCATGCGAACTGAGAAGGAGGCCTAGAGGGGTGGGAGTCACAGGCGAATAACCCTTACGAAGGCACAAACGGACCCGTTATGTATACAGAGAGAAGAGGGAAATTTTTAGCCAAAGCCACCGGGTTAACCCCCTCCTGAACCACATACGGACTTCGGGTACAGTGGAGGGCAATTACCAGGAGGGCAGTTTGGGAACCTTAGCCCGGCATCGCTTCACAAGATGCCGCATAGGCTTTAACGCTGGCACCGCCGCTTCCCGATAGAGCATCAGCCCTACATCAGTATTGCCCAGCATGGTAAGGGGACATCTGCAACACACCGTTGTCCCCACCTGACTAATTTTTCCCCGAAATTTAGTCAAACACTGGATTTTGTTTCGAAACCCGGCAGCCCCAACACCCCACAGGGGGGAGCCCCTCCATGACAAAAAAGAAACACTTTTTAATATGTATGGATCCTACCACCATCTCCAGCTCGGGGGCAATATTGGATTTTTGGGCCCCCACTAGTGGGGGGGAGTCAATAGCCACTACCCGCACGAGTCAGATAGCGGGCTCCAAGGGAGCCCCCGAAAAGTTTTTGGCGAAAGAGCATCAAAAAAAAAATTTGAAGCTGATCCAGAACCACAAAAACCCCCCAGAACCGACAGCGACAAATAGAAATCTAACTGGTAGCGCAACTTATTAATCAATAGGGGAAAAAACCTGCTCGCCATGATTTCCCCTGCTGCCACCTAGGCGTTGAGTTTTCCGACCGGCTTCCTTTGGGGCATTCCCAATTCTTGTCCCTCTTTTCCCCCAGTAAAAAAGCACAACCGGGGATGCGACAGAAAACCCACGGTCCCCCCCCCCCACCGCAGTACAAAAAAGCCCCTACTTGCATGGGGGCCTCTGGTTTACGTCAGAAACAACGGTTTGGGTGACCATGGTGTGGGCCCCGGGGGGGGGGAAACCTTTTCCTGCCCTCCTCCCAAAAAAGTCTGTCCAATGAACGGCCAGTGCCAGGGGGCCCCCTCTAAAGTACCGGGGGGATGGTAACCACCAATAAATCCTTCACATTCACTAACCCTAAAACCCCAAAACTCCCTGGACTGCGTCATTCCATCCAGACGGAACCACCACGACGAAATTCGGACAAAACTCCTCCTCATCTTCTACCCCTCCTCAAATGGTCACTGACCTCAGCCCCACTTCCCTATCGGGTCATTAAAGAGTACGGAACTTTTCCCTAATATTTAAATTTAGTTAGGTGATTACTTCCCCTCGCACAAAAAAAAGAACCAAAAAATGGAGTGCGTATGATACTTTTGTGCAATATAAAATTAACTTTTTTCTTCCAATTTAAAAATTAAATTCGGCTAGCAAGAAAACAAAACAAAACACATAAAAGTGCCAATGAAAAAATGGCCATTGATAACACTGACTTTGACAGTCACTGGGGGGCTCCCACCCCGGGGGTAGATCGTAAGAGCACTCGCC